>MDJU01000101.1:0-72344 GCA_001721665.1 Trichoderma pleuroti
TTCTTAATAATAAAAAGTATAAAAACTTTTAAAAATTAATAAAAAAAATAAGCTTATATAGCCCCCCTTTTATAAAAATAAATATATAAAATAAATTAATACTTTTTATTTTCTTTATTATATTAAAATATAGTAAATGCCTAATTTAAACTTAATAGCTTCTACCGTCTTAGTGCCTAGATAAAGACTTATATAATTAAATTACTTAGTAGACGTTAATAATAAAATAAATAAACAAATATATAGGACAGCTTCAGCGGCGGCTGTTGCGGCAGACATGTCGCATAATTTCCCCAACATTAATATTCGTCTGATGGTTGGCATTGGAGGAGGCGCGCCCAGCAAACGCAACGATATTCGCTTAGGCAACATTATGGTCAGCGCTCCTAGTAATGGCAAAAGTGGTGTTTTGCAATACGACTTTAGCAAGACTATTCAAGATCAACCCTTTCAGTCAACACGATTTCTCAACCAGCCACCCATGGTCCTCAGAACCGCGATGAGTGGTTTGGCAGCACAATATGAACGTGAAGGGCATAATATTAAGCAGACTATTAATGAAATTCTGGAAAAGACTCCAATACTACAGGGAAAATACAGCCGGCCCCATGAGAGCACTGATAGGCTATACTGCAGCACATTCGTTCACCCCTCGGACAGTGACCTCGATTGTGAGACATACTGCGGCGATGGCTCATTGATTATCCGACCACAACGAATACAAGAAAGACGTGGCCCGAATATTCACTATGGACAGACTGCTTCTGCAAATCAATTAATGAAAGACGCCATAGTTCGAGATGAATTGTCTTCAAAATACGATATACTGTGTTTTGAGATGGAAGCTGGCGGCCTCATGAATCAGTTTCCCTGCTTGGTCATTCGAGGTATATGTGACTATTCAGACTCACATAAGAATAAAGTGTGGCAGGGTTATGCCGCAATGGCAGCCGCAGCGTATGCAAAAGACCTTATCAACCGACTCTCCCCAGTGGACTCTGACGCTCTACATGGCACAAACGACTCATTCTCAAGTCAACTTCATCTACAAGAAGAAAAGTCATATACAGTCAACGCCGAGCAGATAAATGCACTTCTAGAGTCTCTACGGTTCGATCAGATTGAGGCTCGTCAATTGACCATTAAGAACGCTCACGCTAAGACATGTCGGTGGCTTTTGCACAAGTCTGAATACCTCGATTGGTTAGACACGACTAAGATTAGCGAGCATCGCGGATTCCTATGGATCAAGGGCAAACCTGGTACTGGAAAGTCAACACTTATGAAATTCGCTCTTAACAGTACTAAAAAGACAATGAGAGACAAAACCATTATCTACTTTTTCTTTAATGCACGAGGAGAAGATTTGGAGAAATCAACGATTGGAATGTATCGGTCACTTCTATTACAACTCCTCGAAAAGCTGCCAGAGCTTCGAAATATCCTTGAATTACCTAAATTGACGGTACGACCTGGTCAAGAGTACCGCTGGACCACGGAAATATTGACAAACTTATTGGATCAAGCTATTCAAAACCTCAAAGAATCGAGTATCGTCTGTTTCATTGATGCTTTGGATGAATGCGACGAAAACCAAATTCGCAATATGATCAAGTTTTTTGAACGCGTTGGTGAATCGTCTACAGCTGGAAGTTTCCGTGTCTGCTTTTCAAGTCGTCATTATCCTCATGTCTCAATTTCGAAAGGGTTAAATCTGATACTCGAAGGCCAGGAAGGACATACTCAGGACATGATCAGCTATGTCAATAGCGAACTGAAGATTGGGAGTACTGCCCTTGCGAACCAAATCCGCACCGAACTTCAAGAAAAATCCTCAGGTGTCTTTATGTGGGTTGTTCTCGTTGTTAATATTCTGAACAAGGAACATGACAAAGGCCGCATTCATGTCCTGAGGAAAAGACTGCAAGAAATCCCTGCAGATCTCCATGAATTATTCCGCGACATTTTAACTCGCGATCGACAGGATGCTGATGAGTTGCTCCTCTGTATTCAGTGGGTGCTTTTCACGAAGCAACCTTTGCGACCGGAACAATTATACTTTGCCATGCTATCCAACATTCTATATGAGTGGAACCCAAATGAGATTACAGCTTCTGATATCGAAAGGTTCATATTGAATTCATCTAAAGGCCTCACTGAGGTAACAAAGTCTAAGACTCCGACTGTTCAGTTTATACATGAATCGGTGAAAGATTATCTCCTCAAAGAAAATGGATTAAGAGATATTTGGCCCGATTTTCAGGCAAATGTGCACGGGAACAGCCACGAGCGATTGAAGCAGTGTTGTCTGAATTACATTGCCATCGGCAAAACCGCTTATCTTGAAATGGCGACAATGGCAGCACCTGAAGTAGCAAAAAGCCAGCGGCAATTGGCTAACGCTTCTTTCCCGTTCTTAGAATACGCTGTGAAAAACGTTCTGCATCACACAAACGAGGCGGAGGCTCATGGTGCCAACCAGCCTGAGATTCTCAAAGAATTTCCGCTTGATGATTGGATTGAACTCGATAATTTCCTCGAAAGATATGAGGCACGGCGACATAAACGGGATGTGAGCTTTCTGTATATCCTTGCCGAACTTAACATGAGCCATCTGATCAGACGTCACCCGGACATATTATCTTTCCTAAGAATAGAACCAGAACGCTACGGAACACCGCTATTTGCAGCCTTGGCGATGAATAGCTCTGAGTCACTCCGAGCATTTTTAGATGCTTATTTAGAGATTAAGCCTTCATTCCGCGATATCGTTGACGATTATTACTCTGATGGCATTGAAAAAAATAGCCTTGGACGGAGCTTCAACTTTTCCCGAACCAATTGTTTCAGAGACTTCGTCACGAAGAACGCCACTTTGGCTGTTGCCTTTTCTTTTAAAATTGCCGGCATCAATACGTATATTGCCTCGATCAGTCGAGATTATCAAACTGATAATTATCTACTTGATGCTGCTGCGAATGGTCATAAATCCATCCTAAAATTATTTCTTGACGAAGGCATCCGTCTCGATTATCCAGCACTGCTTGCGGCTGCTGTCTCGAACGGTCATGAAGCTACTGTTGATTTATTGCTTGGCAACGGTGCAAAAATTGACCAGACGGTTGGGAATGGTCGAACGCTATTATCTCATGCGGTACAGTCTGGCAGTGCAACTATGGTCAATCTATTGCTTGAGAGAGGCGCGGGAATCGATATTCAAGATAATTCCCAAACAACGCCATTATCTTATGCAGTACAGTCTGGCCATCTATTCATAGTTCAACTGTTACTTGAGAGAGGTGCGGAAGTAAACACTCAAGATTCAGAAAAGAAAACACCATTATTATACGGAACAGAGAGAGGCGATACATCTATAATTCAGCTACTACTCGATAGAGGTGCAGATCCGGATATTAAAGACAGTCACGGCAGGACGCCATTGCTAGCCGCATACAATGCTAGTAGAGCCGTGATTGAACTATTACTTCACAAAGGCGCAAAAATTAACATTCAAGACTCAGCCGGCAGAGCGGTACTATCACGTGTGATGCGTTTCGGATATAACGAACATATAGTTGCACTGCTCCTCGAGAGGGGTGCAGATGTGTGTGCTAAAGATAATAATGGCGTGGCGCCATTATCACATGCAATATTAAGCAATGGGGTTTTTTCAAGTGATAACAAACAAGCTACGATTCGTCTGCTACTTGAAAGAGGGGCGGATGTTAACGATAAAGATGATGATGGCAAGACGCCATTATTACATGCAATATCAAAAGGCCATGATCAAAGTATAGTCCAGCTGCTGTTAGCACAAGGTGCAGATATAAATGCAAAGGATAATGATGGCAAGGCGCCATTATCGCATGCAGTATCAACACGGAATAACCAAGATACAGTCCAGCTTTTGCTTGAAAAAGGCGCAGATGTTAACGTTCAAGATAATAATGGCAGGACGCCATTATCGTATGCGGTATTGACATATGATAATCAAGATATAGTCCATCTGCTACTTAAAAGGGGTGCGATTGTTGATGCTAAAGATAACATGGGTGGGACACCATTAATATATGCGAAGGGGCGTCCATACGAGGTTCAGCTTAAAATGAAGGATATGTAAGATCAGATAGTCTGAAATCCGAATGATTGGATATGTTGAGAACAATTAGGTGAGTTCTGGGTCTTGTGTATAGTTAACAGGCGTTTAAATTAAAGAAATACAAACCTTAATTCCCTTCTGGGCTTTGACCTTTTTGTTTTAAAAATAATTTTTGGCTTCACTTCCGTGTGAGGAGTTTAAAGCTAGAGGGCCTTTTGTAATCTATCTCGCCTGACTTGCTTTATCCATTGATTAGTAGTTTGTCTAGATGGACCTTGGTATGATGCTCACCTAATTTTGGAGCCAATGGAAGTTGGCGATTTTCTGACACATACAGAGCTGAACTCGGGTAGTGATAGTTACCATGAGCCAAAGCATTGACTCTGTCCCCTGATAAAACATGTACTCGCCCACCATACTAATAGCTGTGCACTTTATTTTCATCGGTTCCAAACTTACCAAGTTCTCTTTGAATATTCTCTTCAGTCTGTAAACAGGTGAGCAGTTTACGGTGTCAATATACATTATATGATGTGAGAAGGATGTAGATAATATATTTCTGATGTCTGCATATCTTATTGTAGCATCAATCTTCTATTAATCGTGAATATCTCCCCTATACACCCTGACGGCAAAATACGTAAGAAGAGAACAGACAAATGCAACAATCCAGGGTATACACGCTTGCCAAATTCACCACGATACTGTGGTGTTAGTGGGCGTTCATTTTTGTTACATTTATAATGTGCGTCATCGACAATCTCCAGACATTTTTGAACGTTAAAGAGCATGGAATTCAGAAAGGAAGGGTGGAAGAGATGCCATATTTGGTTGTGCAGAGTTACGTCAATGTTGCAAACGTTTCCTTCTACCTATATGTAAGCTTACCAAAGACTGGGGCGTAGCCTTCCTCTGATTTACTGAACCTCTTGATGATAAATATAACCTCCATATGTAAGCTTAAATACATAATACTCCAGGATTAGCGCATCCATGGATCTCTTATCCTACAGCTAATAATCAAGTTTCACAGCAACAAACGAGCGTATATTATTAGCAGCAGGAGTAGGCACTATGCAGCCTCTCTTGAACATAAGGTACCTCAAGATATGACCCCTTTACACCTTTCACTACAATCCTTTCTCACACCTTTTACAAACACTGAGAGTAGTACGAGTTCAGGACTTTACAGGTAAAGCCAGTAGCACATTGTGTAGGACCTGTCCAGCCGATACCACCACACTGTCCGTACTGAGTCTGGGTTGGGCCGGGAGAGCTGCCAGTTTTAGTGGCAGAGGTGCCTGCCGTTGAGGACGGAGGGGGAGTAGAGCCACCTGAGGAGAGCTTGCTGTTGATAAAAGCGAGGGCTTGTTGGCCGTACTCCTGGCCGTAACCTTGGTGAGTGTTCGCGTCATTTCCGTTGCAGCAGTAGGGGTCTGGGGCGTCGCAGTATGACTGGATCTTAGATGCGCTGGGGCAAACGAAGCCAGCTGGACGGGGGTCAAACTGGTGAAAAATAGCAAAGTTAGAAAACAATAATCTGTAGAGGCTGATCCATTCGTAATACGGTGAAAACTTACACCCTGAGCAGTACAGGTTCCGACATTGTATGACAGTCCGTGAATATTTCGGGGATCTCCCATAAAGATGGCGGCTTTCACAGCAGCGACTGCTCCTGCGGACAGCGGAACAGCAGTGTTGGGATATCCCTCGCCGGTGTCGCCTCCTCCACAAAGCGCATCATCAAAAATTTGGCCGCCCTGTTATATAACTCATAAGCATCTGGCTTTATGTAAAAAAAAAATAGAGCGAGAGAAGAGAGACAAACCTGCGAGTATCCGACTAACACCAGCTGAGTGTCAGGGCAGGAGTTGTGGAAGTTGTTCACTGCCGTGGCTACGGCGTTGATACCGGCCACAACGGAAGCATTATACTGAATGCCACCACAGGAAGCCTGACCGCCGCAAGCTGGATAGGTGATCGCCTCAGATGTAGTTCCCGGATGGGCGGCGATAACCAAGTTCACAACAGTAGCGGAGGAGCCATATCCCGGACCTACTGTGGTTTCACGGGCACCGAAGACATGAATTCCTGGGCATTGTCGTTTCTGAACAATCTCACCCTCTACGGGGCTAGCAGTAGCAAGAAGAGCCTGGCTTAGCAAAAAGGAAAGGGCGCTCTTAACGGAAGGCATGTTTGGCTTTATAACTGAGATGTCGAACCTGGAAACTTATTGTGTAGGATGCTCATTATTTAGGATGAATGACGTTGGGGCAGATAGGAGATTATATAGCATCGAGCAGTTCAACAGGGTTCTATATAGGCATTATTTACTGTTTTTATTTACATTATCCAATATTTCATCTTCATCATCGCCTTATTCCATACAAAATCCCCAATTTGTTCTAGTTAGTGTTGTATTCCATTCCCCCAGACATTCATCCTTATACACCCACGTGTAGAATTAGGCTAAATCAAATTTCATGGAAGCCATATATCCCGATTGGATCTTTGAGACCTGGAGTATTCCATTTGCCATAAATATTTACTATTGGTAGGCTAATCTACACCTACTCAGCCGGACACACGTTAGATCTGCAAAGGTCAGTCGCGACCTCCCGATGGCTTACTTGGGTTCGAATGAGCCGGCATTAGGCCGCTGCTGTCAGTCTTTCTCACGGCATTGGGGATGATTCGGCACGAAGCGTAATGGTTAACCTATTTTGGTAATGCCCTTGAACCGACATTTGAGAATTTTAGGCAATATTCTTGCCGTGTCATTGACGGTAGATAAGATGGCTGTACCCCACAACAAGCCTCTCACATGCAGCATCATGCCACGTACGCCTCGACGTCTTTTCCAAGCAATGTTGAATGTGAAAGCTGAAGATAGTCTTTTTATTGTACATGTCTCACCCATAATCTGGTCTTGAATAGTCTTTTGTGGCAGAATTGTTGACATCAAAGTCTCAGTCACTACCTCCTCATATTGCTCATACTAGATGATACTTCTTGATCGTATCGCCGGGCATCGAAGATCCAAATTTCGATGAACGAGACCCAAGATCTCAGTATTGAGCAGCCGAATATGGCTCTATCTATTTCCGTCTATCCCACTATTACTGGAACTGCCGTCGCTGAAACATTTTCCCATCCTCTCCGTTTCGACATTGCAAACTTGGACTGTTGATAACCGATGCCAGCGAGACTTTCTCTAAAGTGAATAATATTTGCTGCTTAATTCAATTTCTCATCCAGGGCTATAGCGATAAGATTGCTCGAAAAGAAGTATTAAAATCTGTAGACTCACATTCGATGGAGTGCGATACTGGTCACTTTCATTCTCCTCTAGCGCTGCCTAATAGCTTCAACTCTTCGTTCGTATATGAAGTTATTACTAATGGCTATTTAATTAATTTTTTTGGGCTTGCCAACTGTCTATATGGCTGTATGAAGTGCGTACCTGCCTAGGCATATATTCGGGTTGTTTACTCAATCTTGTTTTCTTAGATTCAGCTGACTTCCGAAATATGTAATGTTCTACCCGAGGCTCACTTTCTCTGAGCAAGTATTTTCCATAATCAATCTAGCGGACCGCTATTATTTGACAGCGTCTAGCCTGTTAGCTAAATGTTACGATTATAAGAACTACCTAGGTAGTTCGCGGCATGAGCCCTCCTCTCTGGAAAGAGAGGAATGTTTTTAAAAAAAGAAATGAAAGGAAATAAAAAAGACACTAAATATAAGGATTTAATGGGATCTTATGTATCTTGTAGATATAGTCGCGTGTACTTGAGTTGAAGTGGCAAGCGGCCTATAAACTACAGTCTACGTGTCTCCATTAGTTGACCGTCTGACACGAGAGACCATATGCAGCGTCATTTTTGACTTGTTAATATTTGGCATCAAGGGTCAAAAGACTGAGGGGAATTATTAAATACGAATCGTAGTTGTTATAAAATGTCTATAATGGTATGTCAATGCCGTATTTCTCATAATCGAAGTGCTCCAGACTCGATATGCATTCGGCCGAATCATCACCAATTTCCCCTAGTTGCCAAGTGTCTCCAATCTCCACCAATCCCGTCCTTCCAGCGAGCACAATATTCTCCCTGTCTTGATACTCCATCGCCAAATCTGGATGCGGTACCCAAATAACTCTCATTCCAGCCCGCCTCCCAGCTTCCACTCCAATGACGCTGTCTTCAAAGACTAAGCATTCGCTGGGCAAAATGGGCTTTACGCCAGGGCTGGCGGCTGTGTTTAGCGCCTGCAAGGCTATTAGATACATGTCTGGCGCTGGTTTGCCTCGACCCTTTGGAACTCGAGGGTCATCACCCAAGATCCGTCTATCGGGCTGGAAAGTGTCGAGTAGCCGCTTTGTTTCTGATCGTGTAATTTTCAACTCATAGCTGTTGCTCTTTGTAGTGGACGCTAAAGCCAACTCAATTGGGTCCCCCAAAGAAGCACTCCGTGCACGGCTCAGATTCGACAAAAGCTTCACCGCACCAGGCAGCGGCTCACAGTTCGGAAACAGCATGTGCATCTGCTCACTTGATTCACGAGCGAATTGCTCGCGAGAGATGGGCAGCTGAGCCCAGTTGTGAAAGACATCGCCATTGGTAGAGTCTGGGATACCCATGAGCTGAGCACGGATCGTCCGAGTAATGGCCGGCTTGAGTACTTTTCCAGAAGTAGGTTGATAGACTGAGTGATTATGTCCTCCGAGTTAATGAGCAGCCCGTCCATGTCGAAAATACAAGCCCGGATGGGCGGGAAACAGCTGACAACGTGTCTATTGTTTAGCCCTTGTGGTAATGTTACGGGGACTCTCAAGTAAATGACCAATAACGACCCTGCTAAGAACCACCTTCGGATGACATGTGGGAGATCACGTACTCTGTCTTACCCGGAGCCATGATTTCTGACTGAGCTTACGCAATAATTGACCCAAATTGACAGGACCAGGAGTTGGACGAAGAAGGAAGCTCGAACGGGTTGTCAAGTTCGACTTGAGTGTAGGCTTTGTTTCTTGCGATAGGACTTGGAGACTATGCTCTTGAAAGATTTAGTGTCGGCCAACCAACTATGACACTCAATGTAAGCAACAGCAAAAGTCGATATTACACTCTAGAAAGCTAGGAGGAGCCGCTCTCACGTGGCCATAGAGGGACTGATAGCTCAGGTTTCCAACGCAACTTTAGCGCCCGACGCCGTCGCGCCACAGCCGACGTCACTAGGAATCGTCTCAGAACTAATTATAGGGGAAATAGATTGACTATTGCGTGTTTTGGAGGGTCGCCAACAGCAAGCGCTGGTCGAGACAGGGATAGCGTCTGGCTGGTTTGCTTCGGCCCCGCCACCAACTTCAGCTTATCCGCGGCCTTTTCCGTTTGTTCATTGACAGTGTAGACTATAATCACTCTCTTCAGTCGCATGCTTGCATGGATTGCGATCCCTATGTATGGCGTGGTTAACCCTAAGAAGTACGGCTCGTTATGCTGAACCCTGCAACAGCCTCACCTCATGCATCGGCGCAAACACTTGTCCGTGGGCTGGTGACCGCAGTACCGGGTTGCCGAGGGATACAGCCTCGTTCAGCTGTGCTATTCATATATTAAGGCTGGGCGCTGTGTCAGCTTTTGTCTCGGTCATGTACCCTGACATCCTACTCGGCCCTTGTTCGACTGTCCGTCGCGTTGACCATTGCGGTACACAGTGCAGAACCAAAGGCGCGTGTAATATGCCAACCAGTCTGCAAATAATGGTACATAATAGGACATGGAACGCAGAAAGGTCTCTTGTAAGGTTTCGCGATGAATCGAAGTGACAGCAAGACACTGTTTACTTATTGACCCTGTGATATAGCTTCGCCCGAAAACTATACTCGAGCAATTATCTCGCTCTCGAGGAGGTATTCAAGCACCTCTGTCTTCCCAGGAAACAATTTCGTCGATCTTGGAGAATGGATGCTACAAGACCGCAGCTTACTTCACTCGGCAAGCCCAAGGGAAGACGTCGCTCTATTTGTTTCCAAGTCAGAAGAGCCCCATGACTTAGTTATCGTTTACAACAGTGGAGAAAGAAAGTGGGATATGCAGCAGTATGGTCAGCACGAGCATGAAGCCTTTTCCGCAGTTACATCTATTCCGCCGGGAGGCGCGGGGCAAATAGTCTTCATTCGAGGCTTCATCTCGCCGTCGTGGGTGTCAGCAATCGGCAGCAAATATGGCATCGACCCGGAGTTCTTTAGGCGACACATGGACTTTCTATCCGCGAGCATTGACAGACATGCGTACAGTACTCCATCACTTCCTAGTTCTTCAAAGAACTTGTTTCGACTTTGCGTAAACACGCTCCTTCATCGCGACGATTTTGGCGGACAGGATCTTCAGTTGCAGCGCTCGGATCAATCTGCTGAACTTGCGACGTACAAAATACAACAACTTGGCTCTACTCGAGTATGTTGCGGAGACTCACTGGTGCGCGAATATTCCACAGTGTGCTCTTCATTCTCTGTGATTGAACAATGGATTTCACTCTGTATCATCAAGACGGAGAGCGGCTGGGCTGGTAAGGCATGACGCTGAGTCCTGTAAGAGAAAGAAAGTTATATACTAAAACCAAGCTACAGTTATTGCATGGATGGACCAAGGTAGACCCTTGGAGAAATCTCCTCCGGGACCGTGGACGAGTCACATTGAGTCGAAAGCCACGCCACTTCCCGTTCTTCAACACCATCCCAAGATGGCATTTCGAACGACCACGAATCGTCTTGATCCGGATGCAAATGTTTCATCACAGATACAGCAAAGTACAGCTATCCTACCTTTGCAGTACGACTCACTGGTTGCACTTGTCGATTTAGCCCGTCGAGCACCACAAGATCCGCTCTCGATGTGCATCCCATTATTTGCACACGCAGCCTTTTCCGAAGTTCAGTTCCTGAACCTTATCGAGTCTAGAATCCAAATCCAGATAAATACCATCGTTGAAGGGGTTTCGACTGATGCGCTGGGAACCCTTCAATACTTTTCCAATATTCTCACTCGTCATGCACAGCAGCTGAAAGACAGTTCTCTTGTACTCAACAAGTTAGCCGAAAGAAGCAACCAAATATTTGGCAGAGCCAGAGCGGAAAGTCCATTGCCTCCAAGCCTAGGAGTCGGCACACGGCGGCAGCCATCCGATTCTGACACAGTCAGGAATTTCGGATCCAATGGCGGTTCCGACGGGACCTTTACAACGAGAGGCGTTGTGGAAGATTATGAAGAGCTTCGTATTCGTTGCATTGAGTTGTCCAAACTCTGTACCAGCGGCATAAATCTAGCCATGAACAAAGCCACGATTGAGGAATCTCGCAAGGCTATTGAGCAGTCAGAACGGGTCAAAAAGCTTACGATTCTTGCGACGCTCTTTATCCCTCTCAATTTCGGTTCTAGCCTGTTCGGTATGAACATCGATCTGCTAGGGCAGAATTCAGTAAGATTTTGGTGGTTTTTTGTCTTGTGTGCCCCGATTACACTGTTCGCCTATGTATTTTATCTCTGGGACTACCAATACCTGAAACGGCACTGGAAGAGACTCTGGAAGGGTCTTTTATATGTGAGGAGAAGAAACATTGCTGGAGGAAGTGACAAAGATCCAAACCATACAGTATAATCTTGTGGTATAATGAAGTGCATTGGTACTTACTACCTCTAGTAGAGTAGTTATGTAACTCTCTAAGCCCATCTGTGAGGTAGATATTCGCAAGCGCCGTTGGAACACTGGATAACTATGTAGCATTCTTTAAGTTGGGACACTCTCTAAGTGCTTACAATCCCATTTGATGAAGTGCAATTATAATCATCAAATTCGTTACATTCTTTGAACCTATTAAATAAACAAAGGGAGTATCATCAACGAGCCCAAAAGGCAACAATTTCGTCAAAATCCTTAGTCGTCAAACTTTTTGCATCCCGATCCTCCTTTGTAATTTCTTTTCTCAAGCGACAGGCGACTCTAAGAGCAATAGAAGCCTTCTGTGCCTTTCCTGTCGCTTCAAACAACTTTCCCTTGAGGAAAGTCGTCCGAGCAATCTCATTTTTATGCGCTGTCGGATCCACAGACCAGATATCTAGCGCCGAGTTGATCATTGAACTGATGATGTTAGAAGGCAAAGAATCGCTGCTCAAATTAAATACTATGGCACTTACATGGCTTCTTCGTTCTGACCTAAGCGGATGAAGTGCTCGGCCAACTTGTGGAAGACATTTGCTGTGTAGAAATCTCGTTCTCCTACTGTCGCAAGCATATGGCGCCATGCTCTCTGGTGGTATTCGAAACTCTCCTCCCACTTATTCTCAGCGGCGCGAAGGTTGCCAAGTGCGTAGAGGATCAACCCAGTTCGAACAGATTCCCTATCGTCTTTCCCCAGAGCCGCCTCTCTACCTGCCAGACTGTCGAGAAGAAGTGTGTCGCATTCTTCAAGTTTGCCCTGTGCGAGAAGGGACCAGCTTAGATTGGCCTCGCCCGATCTGGGAATGTAGTTGCCGAGCGCTTTACGCATGCGCAGTGCCTCTTTAAGAGCAGCTTCACCTTCTTCGTATCGTTTGTCCTGGATGCGCGAGATGCCCAGCTCTGCTAGAGCGAGGTATAATCTCTCATCTTGAGTTCCCAGCTCCTTGCAAATTTTGGATACTAGTTCGAGGGACAGCTCTTTCTGAATGCGACTTGCATTGAAATCGCTTGCATCCATGGCAATAGCCCCTAAGCAAAAATGAACATCCGCTAGTAGAGCATCTCTATCTGGATGCGTTGACGGCTCGCAAATGCCGATAGCTGTTGAGAAGAAGCCGTCGAAATGTTTGGTGCGTCCCCGCTCCTTTTGATACCTAGTTACATTAAACTATGTACGAACAAGAAATTTGGGATTGTCTGATGTATACTTACCAAGCAGCTTCAACAAGCAGTTTCGCGAAAAGCATGCTGGTTGCTTCGGATAGATCTGACATTGTCGACCAAAGTTGATGCATCTTGAGAACGTGAGGGTAAATCGACGCACATACAGGCCATCTAGAGACGTGTAATCTGCCGCCACTTGATTTGGGCTTGGGTAGCTCTGGCTCCTTTGATGGCTTGGGCATTGCGGATGGCCAGTCAGCCCAAAGGATTCGAGCAACTTGGTCAAACATTAACTCTTTCTTTTTGATATCCATTGTTGTTAAAACTGCATCTTGTACTAGGCGATGAACTGATATCTGCTGCTTTTGCTTATCTCTAGAGACTAGAGATGACTGTAGCAGATCGGATCGAGCTTCCATGTAATTGCTCTTCTTGAATTGTGCGCCGTCAGAAAACAGCTCCATAGATGCTGCCATCAGCAAGTCTTCTCCTATGGCATCAGGATCAAGAAATGAGATCAGCTCTAACAATTGCCGAGCGTGAGGTTTCAATTTCTCAAATGCCCAAACGGTAGATAGTGAATAGCGATAGGTGATCAAATTGGTGTCAAATTTTGTCTCATAAAGGCTGGCATGCTCTTCATGATCTGCAAAGAGCTCCATGAATTCAGCCAAGGTAAGGTCCTGACGACGGATGATACCCGCCATCTGAGAGATGGCTAATGGCACTCCACCAAGTGCATCGGCGATTTTTCGTGCGGTATCGCCTTCTGAGTCGCTGGAAGCCGTAGTAAGGTGATTGAATAGAGATATGCTGTCTTGCTCGGATAGTGGACCGAGATCTATCCCCAGAGGTCGCCTCGTAAACATGCTCTTTGCCAATGGATCGCGGCTAGTGATAAGAATTGATCCGCTCCCTTGCGGCCAGTAGTCGGCTAGAATCATGGGGTCATCTGCGTTGTCGAAGATGAGCAGCCAGTTCGCTTCTGATTTCGCTTGACCGGGCTGGGCAAACTCGTCCAGCCCTGATAAATTCTTTCGAGGGTTGGAGAGCCATCCTTTCACAATCTCTCGGCTCACCACCTGGCTCTTACACTCAGCCGAGGATTCAAGTCCCAGTGCCAGCGAGATTTGCTGGAAATGTTGATCAAGTTTTGCAATCTCATCCGCTATGACCCAGAACACGGCATCAAACGATTCTCTGTGCCGTCGGGCAAACTCGCGAGCTATCTCAGTCTTTCCAATTCCTCCAAATCCGCAAAGAGCCAATTGCCGCAGAGCAGTTCCCGATGCTGTCACAATGTTTTTAGAGGGCAATAGTTCGGTCGCAAGTCGCTCCAAGATATCCTCGCGGCCACAAAAATCGGCATTCGAAGTATGTGTGTTGAGAAGAAAACACGGCAAATGAAGGGTTTTTCGTGTCTCAGGATTTGGCGTTGAGGGATGTACAAGTTCAAAGCCTGATAGAGACGTTCCTTCGGTTGCTCTATTGGACGGCCATTCCGTTGCGTTGTTCGAAGGCCATTCGGTGAGTTCCATTTGCTCAACTAATTGGCGTCAGTACAACAACTCGGTAAATCACGAGCCATAAACTCACGTTTGAGGGGCATCTCGCTTATCGTAGGCGAATAAGAGCTCATTGTTGCGTACTGATACTCCTCTTGACGTTGTCAGCACTCTTCTTTTCCAGGATTTAAACCTTGGTTACATACGATCCTCGAGTCGAATTGCAACGAGCTGCACAGCATCACGCAAAGTCTCATACATGAATTTGTTGAGTTCGGATAAGCCTTCGCCTCCGACGCTCTTGGTAAAAAGGCATGTATCGTGATGATTGAGATTGAGCCCAATCACTGTTTCCATCGGGGCATGAGTCGAGCAAGCCTCGCGGTTGACCAGCTAGGATCTTCGGTTAGCATGAATAGATCGAAAATGCTCAAACCTTACCTGTTGATATTTTGGGCGTAATGGCGTTGATGTGTTCTTCGATTCACGCAGCTCGTATACTGACAGTATCGGGGTACGAAATGAGATTCCTTCGAATCGATCTGCCAGATCAAGCAAAATGGCACCTTCTTGCTCGATACTTGCGCTCGGAATCTTGAGGCTTTTCCCTGTCGTCGCCTCCAATACATCTCGAAAACGCGACAGGCTCGTGGCCTTGTCTCCATAGCGATGCGGAGTGCTGAGGAAGATTACGCCAGCTATGGCATTGACAATCGATCCGTAACGAGGAAATTGCTTGTTAGCAACACATAGAGCTTGCTTGACAACAATACCACCTAAACTGTGGCAGACTACCACGATTGGTTTTGTGTCGATCTAAAGTATGTGCATCAGAAAATCACCGCCGACAGATTCAAGGACCCGGCGGTCGAAGTCCGCGGGCTTCACTTACAACATTGTAGCTTGGTTGTGATCGCGCATCAAGTAAATGTTGGAGAAGATTATAGCCTAACATCAAAATTGACTCCCACGATGGCTTGGTGCCCGCAAATGGGGAAGCATATTCGTATGCGAGAATGCGAGCCCCAGCACCAGAGCCAGGTAAGCTCGCGAGCCATTCGTGGTCGGCAAACGGCCAATTTTCTGGCGAGGTGGTTCCTATGCCAGGAATGAGGACGATGCTAGAATTTATACGTTAGAAGCGGAACTGCCTGGATCTGATTGTCATTTGTCCTACTCGACGCCATCCTGGAAGCTATCATCTGGTTCTCGTAACACCTGGAGGCGGCCGGTCGTCGCGAAGCTCGTCGCCATGGTCATCTTCTCGCCTAGCCAAGAGAGAGAAGCATTATAGACAATTTATGCGACGAAAAAGGACGATGTAACCGTCAGAGAAGGACGCCTTTTGTTGTTAGGCTCTGGATTTTGGAAGAGTAGAGTCTTCAGTTGCCCGCACATCGACTGAGCCTCGTCTAGAGTCACGCACTGCGATATTAATTAATATCCGTGTGCTAATCCCGATGGGGCAAATGACGAGATAAAATATCTACAATCATCGTCTTACAATTCCGTCGTAGCCGTTCGTGTGTTTCCGTAGTATTTTCCCAGTCCTCCGATTGGCCCCAGAGAATGTACATTGAGCAAGCAACACCCTTTGTTTCTGGAAGATTCATGACTTGAATGTGATTTTTTGTCTATCATTGCAATCAATCTAAAAGCACATGTTCTTATATGATCCGTGCTGCTGTGGTTTGTTTGTTAATCACGGACGCAAAGGTCGATGGAAAATGAAATATTGCGCTTGGTTCAACTTCGCCCAGCAAGGATAGTATTAAGCAGCTGCCGAAATGCATGTAGACAGCACTACAAAAGAGATGCTAATAGCAGTTGCAAAGAAGCAGGCGACCTTGGTAGAAAGTGAATTTACTATAATGCAATTATATGTCAGATTTTTGATACAGGTGAGTTTTCTTCGAGATGGCTTTGTTCGGATTTTACAGGGGTAGAGTAAGTGAGTCTCGCAGTAGTCGTTACAAGCATGAGTGAATAGGAAACGGCAGCTTTAAAACAGAGATTTTCCAAAGAACATAATATGCTATCCATAATGAATCTGGTCATATATTTCATAGAAACCTTAATGCATTTAGATGTAATTACCAAAAATACCGAATTGGCTAATCTTTGTGAAGCCTTTTGTTCAAGTTGCACTGGCGGATATATATATATATATATATATGAACCGTCTGCTTACACTTGGTAGCTTACATGCATACAGATAGTCAAATTGCATCGCCCAAAGAGTCTAAACTATTTTCACTGTAGCAAGCTCTTCATCCTCAAAGAGCTTGCATTTTTCGCTCTCCCAGTAAGCATGATATCCGATGCCTATCCTCTCAAATGCGTCGTCAACCGAAGTAGACGGCTTCAGCACCAAAAACCAGGTTTCCGGTCCCATATTTGGCCTCGGATTACCATTGTGATCGTTCTTGTTGACAGGGGCAGTCCACGTAAACAGCACAAGGCAAATAAGCTTCTCATCATGTTCCTCCATCGTCCATTTACAGCACTCATCCCCGTGCTGGCACGTACCTTTCATCCAGCAGGCACTTTGCCCGTCTCCAGAGAGGATTGTCAAGCTTCTCGGTCGGTCGAGTTTCACCTTATAGGAGCGTAAATTTGCAGATCGCACATATGCTTTGGCCATTCCGTCTTCATCCAACATCACAGCCAGCTTCACACGGGATACAAGACCTGTCAAGATGGCCTCGCCACTCACAACGTTGCTTGTTTCTTCGTTTGCAGCTTCCCTCAAGCATGTTACACTTTCCACCTTGGGGCGTTCTATAAGATAAGGGGTATGCTTCCAAGTTTCTATCGGGTCGTCGAATTTGTAAGTCACAGGCACGTTAACAGACGCCCATGACCAACTTGGGATGCTCGATTTCTCCGCTATGCGCTGCTCCGCAACGGGCGATTTCACCATCCATGCAAGGTCGAAATGAAATTCCCCTCTCTATAGGCCTACTAGATACTCTTCAGGTTGTCCATATCCTTGATCTTGCGGATTATCTGGAAGACTTTCGCGAGCTAGCATAGCCAGCCCAGAGACAGCATTCAGCTTATCCTTTCGGGGAACAAGATCGCGCTTTGTGTATTCCACTACAATATCTCTCCATCTTTTATATGGGTTTTGGGGATACCCGGGGCTGCTTCGACGATAGTCATATCTGTCAGATTTATGCCAGGTCTGCCATGCTGGCTGTGAGTCGGAGAGCACTACGTCTGCTTTCAAACGCTTCGACTTGAGATGCGTACCTAAACGCCCAAATCCAGAGGGTTGAGGCTTCCACAGGATGTGACCACATTCACATATTGTTCGACACAGACACTGCCACATCATCTCGTTGCCGTTGAAGCACAACCGACGGGCTGGTAACAGACTTTCCTGAAGAGACCACCCTCGCTTATCGAGGGAGCTTCTTGATGAGTCCTCCCTGTACTCAGAGATTTGTCCAAGGCATGGTCTCACAAAAACCTTAAGAGGTGGTTCCTTTGGGTTGAGCGGGGTGTCGGCTGTAAAGCGACTCTGCCAGGCAGAGAGCGCAAACTTCTGGGGTCCCAGGAACCGTGACTTGCATGTCGCTGGTTCAAGAGCTGCGATTGAAAGCCGAGAATGTAGATAAATTCGGTTTATTTCTTCAGCATCCCTCCGCCAAGCCAAGGAATCATCATGAATGATACACAAAGAGTCCACCCACAAGCTGCGAATTTTGAGACCGCGACAGACTATAATGGCGTCTTTTATACCAAGAGGTATCTTGGGCCATGGAATGGATTCATAATGCGCTTCCAAATTTTCCGTAGTTGTCCGCAAACCATCTTCAGTATCGGGTCCCCCGCAGTAACTTAGACATGCATATGGTGCCACTTCAGTGGGTTTATAGAGAAATGGTCTTATAGCGTCATCCTCAGAACCGACATCTATAAGCAGTTTGGGCATAAACTCTGTGTTTGGTAATTCACACGCCTCATCGTGCTCAAGGCAGTGGGAGAGCCATTGGGAGGCGCGATAAAGGGCAGCCTTGGAGGACGAATCTGAGGTAATTTCCAATGCTTGAGCTCGAGGTCTTCGTAGGTTGTCGGTGGACGTAGGCTTTAGATCCCCCGGGTCCTCTGGTTCATAAAAAGGTTCATCTATAAGAGGGTATAGTTAGTATGTAGTTAGATAAACAAGTCTGTGAGGTGAAGAAGGCATCCAGCGTGGCATACCCTTTGATCGGTGCAGCATCTGAAATGAGCCAACTGAGAACCTCCCCGAAAAGAGTTTGACAGTGTGAGTGTTTCATTTCTCGACACTCATCCAACATTTGCCGCCCTTGTCGGCACTGATCCAACCAGGCTTGAAATTGTACACAGCTTGAAGCAATAAGTTGCATTCGACGCACTGTGTAGCCTCTTTGACGAGAACCTGCAGCCTCACATTGACCTCGATCTTCTCATTGGCCATGTGCCACACTTCGGCTACGGTGCGATGACGACCGAAGCAGCGAATGAGGACATTGGTCATCGAAATGAACGTCCGGCTCTCTAGAAGTAAACAAGAAATAAAAAACAAGAAAAAGCACCACTAGGTCGAAATTTCTCAAGTCTAATTCTTCCATTGTGAGCAGAATGCGCTTCTGCTTGAGTCGATCAACTCCGTACAACTCATGCGCTTCTGCATCCCTCTGCCTACCTACATATATACATAAAGGTGCATGTTCTCACATGTCCCACAATACTGCTGGCGGCAGCCTAGTGATAAACCCCTCCAAGGATTGCGATGGACGGCTGTCATCCCCGCTCACTTGTCTGACATCAAACTGGCATTGCAGTCACAGCTACCGGACTAATGCGAGCTGAATTAATATGTCAAACTCTGCCTATCGGGCTAGGGATTGACCAATGAGTACGCAGTCCTCTCTTCCGATCCCTGTCTCTTGAAATCCAGTTGCCATACACCGCGACTTTGGTTCAAACACGAGCACAGAATACACATACAAGTTTGGATCCTGGGACTCTCTATGCGGAACCAACGAGCCGCAATTTTGGTTACTTGAGAAATGGCTTACGAAGCATTTTGGACTCCATTAGAAAATGGACACTTCACCTTCTCCGCGCCGTCGGCACAGCGGCGATCAGCCGCCTCGGAGACACAGAGATATCTATACTGAGACTTCCAACAGTATGCTGCGGAGCTCCCTAGAGGGGGAATTACGTGCATTTCGCGAAAGTCACAATAGAAATAAAAACAAATTTGATGTTACTTCTGAAGAAGTGCCTATACCGGAGTATTCAGCATCCTGGGAGCCCCATCACAGCACAGAATCTTATGGCATTCGAAACGCTTCATCAGGCACACCACCCCTACCCAGCGGTGGTAATATTGCGAGGGAAAATGTCAGCAATAGACCAAGCTTTGTTGAAGGGATTGAAAATGACGGGAAAAAACCTGACGAAGTCGAGGACGCCGGCCTCTCGTGCACAGTGACTCTCCCAAGCAACAACGAACAAAGCTTGCCTCTTTATACAAATCTCACAGACTCAAACTCAGCGTGGAGAGTAGAAAAGAGCTACGACAAAAAGATTGGCACAACGCACCTCCAATCGATTTATTCGATAAAGTATTCCATCGGTGAGATGGGACAAGAAAAAATTACGCTTTTTTGCCCACAAGGCCCTATCAAAGACGATGAAGATTCGGCATTAGTGCAGGCCAAATGGCTGTAAGTAATCATACCGTCTCGCAAGCTCTCTTCAGAGAATTGACTCTCAGCTAGCCATGTTCAACGTTCTTCAATGAGCGTCAAGGTTCTGGAAGTAGGATGCCATGGCTCATATACCTAATTGCACTGACTAATGATGATGGTTCAGAAACTCGTCATGGATTGCCCAATAATTAATGGAGATATTCGGAGAGTTGCCATGTTACTACTTGAAGCTGTCGAAAGGTCATTTCTCCGAGAAGCAGAGAATGGAGCATACATCGAGCCGGGCTCGGTTGTACGGTTTACCGGCACCCGTCGCATGCTTCACGACTCGCACAATTTTGTGGCCACAGAACCTGTCATTTTTATTGCGTTCCCATTTGCGGAGTTGGCGTCATCGAGAAATACACACGGGTCCCGTGAAAGAGATGAATACTATCCTCGAACTCTCCTTCAGAATCTTTACGGATTTGACATCGTCACAAGCAGGGGCAAGCATCAAGTTATACACAAGATGCCGGTGGGCAGTCAACCAAATGATACCTTATATGTCAATCAATTGTGGTGTCTTGTGATAGGGTCAGATATCCTGATAACCCTTTCAGACCGACCAGCGGACGATTTGCTCGGTGGTTCAATTGAGAAACGTACCGACTATTTCAAGCAACCCTTAAGAGTTGAGGTTATCGATACAAACGGCTCACAGCATAACATGAGTATATCGTCAAAGACGCCATGGGTGGATCTCTTCCGACATGTGATATTTACTGTTCACGGTAATCTCATGAGCATTATGGACTATGAGTTGGTGGACGAGGCAGACGAAGTAATAACGGCGGAAAGATGGGTTGAAATCGCAAAAGCAACAAAACCATCGCCACTCAGATTTTATCTCACCGAGCGAAAGGCCCCAGCATCACGCTCGTCGAGTGTCTCCAGTCGAATCAGCAGTCATTCGGGCATTAGAAGACTTTTATTACTTGATTACGCTCACCGCGACCATCGCCACGGCTCAAAAGTCAGTACATCACGCCGATCTGAGGATAGGTATGACGGGGATTCGTCTTCTGGCGAAAAAAGAGCGGTATCGAAAAGAACGTCAACGCCAAGGCCGCCTAGACATCCAAGGCCTCCCATCAGCACTCGGTCGTATAGCGAGCCCGCCGAGATCAAAGATCAAAGATCCAGCACGCAAGCAGAAATGTACTCAAACACTGAAAACAAAAGTCTCCCTACAATAATCACGTTTGACAGCAGCGACGAAAATTATTCAGAGCCTGAGGAGGCAACTACACCGATGCACAACTCTCAAGATGTGGGCAATGATGCTAAAGAGTCTCACCAAGACGATGCTTCTTCATACAATACATTCCCACCAGAGCACCAGCAGTCGCCGTTGTCAGGCTATGTTGACGAGGACACCCGCCATATGGCATCTTTGTCAAAGCATGGCAGTCCCTCAACGCACGAGCAACGAGCTCCTGCAAGCGACATTGGAGAAAATAAAGAAACGGTGACGCATCTAGAAGATAATTACTCCTACCTTGGTGATGACGATAAAAACAAGGCATCCGACGAAGAGGCCCCAGACGTACTATCGCTGGAAGATACAATCAGCTCTGCTAAGGATCCCAACATTCAAAAGGGAGATGGCCTGTTAAATGAGCACAAGGAGGTAGCTGCAAGTCGATCAAAAAGATCAGCAACAAAATATAAAAAAGTCCAGATAGAGGATGGATCTGAGTCTTCTGATGAGGACAACCCCGATAGACACACATACGATGACCCGACTCACGCCACTTTACAGGATACGACTTCCGAGCTTGACTTGGACGATTATTGGGTTCTAAAGAGCAAGAGAGATATCTTTTCTCCGTTCATCTCGCCCGACTTCGGCAATCGGGAAAATACATCAGAGAAAAGACATTCTCTTGGAGATATTGCCAGCTTTCCACAGAGCGATGCGTATAAGGGGTTTCGCTCACGATCTCGTTCTCTCTCAAGCTCCACGAATAATTCCTTCTATTCGCGGGGAAGAACTCGTACACGGAAAAAACGCCCTTGGAGACGGGACAGTCCAAATTTGGTCCACGATTCTTCTTCAAGACCAGGAGTCCGGTTTCACCCCCAAATACAATACTCTGACTACCACGAAAATCCAGAGATGTCCCCATATGGCAGTTCAAATGCTACTAAAGTGGAAACACTACCCGTACAAACAGCCGTGCCATTCTTCTTCTGGAAGCAAAGCAGCGCAATAGGTGCATTCTCATCTGACGACAATCCAGAGCAGACCCTGATTAAGCTTCTTGATCAAATTGATGAGCGGATATCCGACGATCCTATTAGCAAGTATTATTTGAAAGTATCAGAATTGACTATGGATGATGTATTATCGAGACAGGAGTCGCTTCACGAGTCAGTTTTGGAAAGGGACTTGGGCATCGGTCAGGGTGAATCTATCCAACCGAATAGTCTGAGTGCACAAGAAACAGTTGATTCGAGGGCGGCCAACGTATTAAATCTCGGTTCACCCGCAGATCGAGCTGAAATGTTGAAAGAGAGCGAAGAGACCAATGCTGAACCTTTGGAAGCGCTTAGCACAAGCGTGGACAACGATCCAACAAACGCTGTGGTTCAGAGAAGCGACACGAAGCCCGTATCTAACGATGCATACAATTCGACAAACAGCTCACCAGTCCGACTTCCGAATGGAGAAACAAAATTTTACCAAACACAGGCTCTTGGTCTCATAAGCCACGACAAAACACTCGTTAAACAACTGGTTGGCATGAGCCAGCAGATTGTATGGTCATTCATACCAAACACGGGCGGCTCCAGGATACATACCTTGATGAAACGACTTTGGGGCTGTGTAGATATCATGTGCCTGGTGAGCAATCTCCATCTTCCATCTCTATTACAATGTACCAATATTGATGCCATTTGATCGACGGCAGCAACTTCTCTGGGAAGAGAGCCAAAGAGGACACGATTCTGAGTGCACATACATCATACGTAATTTCTCCAGCCAAGTCAAGAAGACGAATCACAAAAGGCGAAAGCCAATCTCAGGAAAGATACACTATTTGGTCTGTGGAGATTGCAAGGCGGCAAAGCCTTACCAATCAGCTAGGGATGCCCTGGACCATTTGCACGAAAGACACATTGACTGCCATCATGGTGGTTCCGAGCGGCCATATGACGACCCTTGCTATGTATGGCTGCATCGCATTTGGCACGATGGATACCCTATGCGAAGTTCACGAGATGGACTCTTGGGGATTATGGAAGATTTCATTGAAGAGCTTTCTTATATCAGCGACTACGTAAGAGAGTTGCACAATATGACGGCCAGAGATTCTTCAACCAATGATGCAGTATCAACGCCCCCTCTGTCTGGGAATATTACTCACGCATTTCAACAAATTGTCAAAATGTTCGTCTTTCGCTCCAAACAATTGTCTCTTGTCAATCGGCGGCGAGACTTGGTCGGTGGCAGTTCACTGGAGAATTTTCCGTTGATTCAACGCATTGATCGGAAGATTGAAGAGCTTTTGTCTCTGGAAATGGATGCAAACGAACGCATCATAGATCTTTTGGAGGGTGCCAAGAAGGACATATTCCTATCCGGCATTGGGTCTCATTCAGAGATGCTCGAAGCCGAGAGTGTCCGAGTGCAATTTCTCGCCTTGGCATTCATGTCAGGAATCCAACGGCCTCTGCTGCAGCCATCTTATATGGGTCGCTCGTATGTAAAGGATACTCTTTTGCAGCTGTATAAAGAGTACACTTCTCGGCTTCATTTCCAAGCTAATAATCGGCCTCGGAAACGGGTTTTCTTGGATATCCATGGCCTCGAGGAAGAACTTCAAGCGTTGGATAAATTGGTCGACAGCCAAGAAAGCTGTCTGTATAACGTTTTGACTGTTATCGACCCTCTCACTTCTCGATACACTACCGCGACGCGACTCCGAGAATTTCGAGCAGAGGTCCAATACGGCAATGTTCAATTGCGCCAACTGATAGAAAGACGGCGAGAAATTGACAATTTGGCGACAAGACTGTGGATTCTGAAGGACCAAGTGAAGCAAACGATTGAGATCATGGAAGAAGACCATGGAAAAGCGATCCGAGTTTTTACTGTCGTTACTCTATTTTTCCTGCCATTGTCATTTGTGTCAAGCTTCCTCGGCATGAATACAATAGACGTGAGGGATTCAAGTTGGAACCAGCAGATCTTTTGGATCACTGGAATACCAATGACAGTAGTGGTTTTATCTCTGGCGTGGATTTACGGCTACAAAAGCGAAGAAATCCGTGACTGGATGATTTACAGATTGCAAGACCGAGGTCATCAATATTCATCGTCAACATTTCACCATATGAACAGTCAGACATCGCTCGAGACACGATGGAAAGAATGGAACCCAGCGACAATGGTGAAGCAAAATAGAACAGATAGACAGGACTTTAAGACTCTGATAAGAAGCAAGGTCAAGAATGCATCTGGCTGGCAGCGCAGCAATAACGACAACTCTAGAGGGCTTGATGGGTCTGACGAGAGATTTGTTATGAGAAGACGAAACACGGAAGATAGTTTGGCACCTATGAGAAGTTGATGGATTCATGAGTCAACGGAAGTGAGATGAGGGAGGACAGAGAGTCTACAACTAGCACCTCCGACGGGAATGCGATGGTTCGAGTACGTGGCCGTCAACTAAGGACGGTAATATTATAAAATCGCTTGCAAATCTATCAACGATATAGCAACTTGAAAATCCCCTATTCCCCATCATATATAGTAAAAGCGAACGATTGGGTAAAGACGTTGGATGCGTCTAAAGCACGGCGCAGCTGGTGTACCACCCGCACTTTGGCACGTGGTCAAGATCCGTGGCTATATATATAATACATGTCCGTTTCTACTATTTGATAGGCATTTTACATTTAGAAATTTATATGCGTATCCTGATTCTATCGTTGGCGTTTTGTGTTCTGCTTGCCTTTGCACGACTGATTCTTGCGATCAAACTCAATTTCGGCCCAATTCTCAGTAGACCAACGTAAGCCCCGGTTGCAATGGTCTCTACTCTTGCTGCGGTTGGTGGCGATTTGGAGCCTGAGTGGCCTATGAACCTGTAAAGAAGAGACAATATTTTCACATCATATAGACATGCTAATCGCCTCAAAGTGACGACACATTGGATTCCACCTCCATGTCCATCCATCTCCGGACAGACGATTCGGGGGCGGGGATGTGACTAAGCGCCCAGCCGCCAGACCAAGATCTGGAGGCCATTACTAAAAGTCAAATGGGCCAATCTTTGCCACAATCTCCCAGTTTTAATCCCTCCACGGAACAAGAGTGGATTTCGACAGCTCTGTTGGCGCCTCAGCCCGGCGCTTCCACTGCCAGTAAGAAGAGAGACGGAAACGGGCCTCAAGGCCGGCGCCTAACCAGAGACGAACTGTTGCCTGAGAGGAGCCTCGTGGGCCATTCTTTATCCTCTGCTCCCATTCTACGAGCTGAAGAGAGAGGGAGTTGTCGACATATCCTCAATTCCACATCTTCATTAGCCATCACTGAGATAACCGGAACCATGGCGGAAGCGATCGGGATAGCATCCGGACTGCTGGCACTGGGCCAGTTCGCCTTCCAGTCCAGCGTCGCTCTCTATGAGACCATCAACAGCTATCAATCTCACCAACAGCGTGTGCGCGAACTCGCGGAAGAAGCGGGCGCCCTGAGTGAGGTGCTGGGCTCACTGGTCGAGACAGTCAAGGCGACAACCGACATTGATCTTTCTTCGCTTGAGGTGCCTCTGCGACAGTGCGGCAAGGCCTGCCAAGCCTTTGAGCAGCAAATAAAGAAGGTCTCGTCAAGATCCACCAGCGCGCGGACAAGTCTGAGAGATTGGGCAAAGCTGCGATACATGGGAGAAGACATGGATGGCTTCAGGCGACTGCTCACCGGCTACAAGATGACCATCACAATTGCCCTCACAGACGCAAACCTGTAAGTGCTCTGCATTTCTTGCGCCCGTCCACGACACATCTAACTCTATTATCTTGAGCAGTCGCAGATCCGCCGCCACGGCTGAAAGCATAGAGGGCTATAATGATCTCATATGTAGCGCTAGAGAGCAGTTTGAAAATCATCTCGAGGGGATAAATGAAAAGCTTGATGAGCTGCTTGGGAAGAGCGTGTCAGATTCTACTCTGGATACGTCTGAGCTGGTGCAGATCAAGGAGGAGAAATTGAGCACGGAAAAGAGTCTGGCAATTGTCGCCCAGCTGTCCAGCCACATTGCAGAACTTCAAGTCAAGTATGCGAGAGATCCTGCCGCGAGCACGGCTGGTAGTTCCAACAAGGGCTCCATATCCGAGAAGATTACCCACGAGGGGTTGCAAGAGTGCCAGCACAGCCTTACACGCATGGCGGCGAAACTAAAGGAACACGAGAGGTTCCTTTTCAATCGGCTGGTGGAAAAGATGAAGGCCTCAAGTTCGACCCCAGAAGAAGCGGCCGATGTTGCCCGGTTGAGAGAAGAGTGGGAGTCAACCTTTGAGTCCATGAATATCCTATCCAAGGCAGGATCTTATTTCGAGAGAGAAACCAGCGTCATTGAGAACCACGCGACCGGCGACGCTCACCAGGTCATGGTCGCCACCGACGAAAAGACTCTTCATGGAACAAACCGAGGGCTAGGATGGAGGTCGAGGCAGATTGGCGGACGCATGAGTGATGAGACAGTGCGACAGATATCGCGGGACATGGTGACGGTCACAATCAGGAATGTGCATGATGAGCAACCGCCTGCGCGCAAAGGCACTCCAACAGGACCAGCTGCCACGGAACCAGCTGCCACGGAACCAGTTAGTCGACACGCCGAATTCCATGAACGATATGGAGAAGGATTCAAGTTGACATCTATGAAATGAACTTGTTCAAACATTTATCTTTAGCATTTCTCCAGTTATATCCATTGTTTCCAAAGCACTGCAACTAAATATATGGAACCTCCAAGTTAATGTTACTTAAGCTTAACTCTTCCAGTCCGCACCCAAGCGCTCTCGTATAACCTCCAGGCTAGAGATAGTGTTTGTGGTAACAACTCAGTTTCGTGATTCTTACAACACAGCAGATTGAACTCGTGTTACAATAGCGATTGGAAGCCGATAGACCGTACGCTGAGAGAGCTGGTGCTACACTAGGGTATACAGAATGAATAGTATCCCGACGGGAATATATTCCGTCTCCAGCAATCCTTTAGAGAGCGTTTCCGCGATCTGCAGGCCGTAGGCACACCGATTAAACCTGTGGTCTGGCACTACCAAAAGAAGTTTAGGAGCGTCACTGGGCCAAAGCCTTGAGGTTTCTCAAATATTCGTTGGTTGTAGTCGTATAGCTAGCTAAGACGGGAAGCTCATCCGCAAGAAGTGTCGGCTTTCGGTGTACAGCCTCACGCACGCGAAAAAGCGAACATATTAACCCTGATCATGTGAGCCAGCCACGCCTGTAGCCTGAAATAGAAACTGCAATCAACGGAATTTTTGTCATTTATCTAACCATGGAAACCGTTGTTGGTCATCCAAATATGCATCCAAAAGGACACGATCCGCATCAGATGCGGTACCCCTGTGAGAAGTTGATTAGGCCACATCCATTACCTACATATACAAACAATATGCGGCCAGGCGAAATGCATCCGGTATTCCCACTGGCGCAGCCGCTGCCTAACTCAGCGTCTCTTCAGGGGGCTTCAGGGCCAATGGGTGCATGCAAACTGGAGCATAGCCCACATGGAATCCTTCAATATTGCCAGGGTCAGGTATTGCAATTACTATCGTTCCCACTCACACTAATACGCAGCAAAATGACCTGTCGATAAGCGCCTGCATACCATCCATAAACGTTTCGGTCCCTGACTGCACTCAGAGTTATATTATCCAAGGTGGTGTCGAATCATCATTAAAATGAGCCGATTGCGCCAAGCCATTTGCCTACACACAACAAAAGTAAACAACCATCTTTGCTCTACAAGTTTTATTGTTTTCCAAGTGTCTTATTACTGCCAGCAAGGCCAAAGATCCTGCAGAAACCTGAGATTTGAACAACGCTACTACTCATTTACCATCCGGGTAGCCTTGCAGATGCCTGCTTGTCAAAATGAGCGCCGTTCTTCCAATCAGACAGCGGACATCCGGTCCTGCATTGATAGTTGGCGATATATGGAAAGAAGCACTGGACAGTTATGAACGAGTCACTGGTATTCCAATCGACCAATTGCAAAGGACGACGAACATCGATGAAATCCTGGGCGAAATAGGCGCTAGGCAAAACGCCTTCAGTCTCCACCGCCATGATGGCTCTCGTTTGGATAGATTCAGGACGATTGTGAGCGAGAGCCTTGCACCAATTGAGGCAGCGAACGAAATTGTTTCTCAGGCAGTCAAAGCTGTAAGATACCGCGTCTCCCCAGCCCGTGACGCTCATATGTACACTAGGATATGTTATACTCATTAAGTGTAGGCTTTTCCACCTGCTGAAGCCATTTTTGCTGCTATCAGGCATCTTATCAAGGTATGTCACACCACTACATTGTTGTTTGTGTTTCATTGTCTCTGCTTCGTACTTGAAGTATTTTCAAATCAAGTTCCCCCCCTTCCCTTTGTACAAATTGGCTAATGCTAATGATTCACTCAGACTGCGTAATGCCGTCTCAGCCGATTATGACAAGATTTCAGGGTTTTTCGAAGACTTGAAATACTATCTACAACAATTGCAAGTGATAGACGTAAATGTTCAGCTTATACCTCAACTAAAAGTCGCCTTGACTGCGGTTTTTGAATCAGTTCTAGTCCTATGTGGGATCTGTACGAACTATTCCACGTCTAAGCGAATTAGTATTTGACTCTATTTTTTTGAAGTGTGAAACGAGGCTGACATGATTTGATAGTGAAAAGCCTTCGGACCCTAGTTTCGAGCCAAGATTCAGAGTTGAAAACAGCAAATGAAAACTTCCGCAAAAGGATTCAGCAAGCTCGTGATATAGTCTCGCACGCAACATATGCTGGGGTAGAGCAATTAATATCCCACTCTAATCAAATGGGAAGAGACATGAACACGAATACCCAACTTCTTCAACAAATCGACAATAGAACTCAGTCGTTTATCAATACCACCGCCCATATACAAAAACATCTTAGTGGTAAGAGATTTATTCTTAAATTTGACCATAAAAAGACTAATATTCCCAGATATTGAAACAGCCGAGGAGCGCGACAAAATCATCATGTGGTTATCATCACTCAGCTTCCTCACAAAGCAGAAAGACTCGTATGCGAAATATCACAAAGGCACCGGAAAATGGCTGCTGGAGTCTGAATCGTTTCAATTATGGTTTAATGGCAATATCAACTCAACATTCTCGTGCCGTGGAATTCGTACGTATTTCTACTCATGAGATGTAAAGAATCACTATCCACATGCTAATAGTTCTACAAAGCTGGTTCTGGGAAGACGACTTTACTGTGGGTGAATTCTGTTGATGCTTCATAAATAGGTACTAGTTCCCTAATTCTCAATAGGTCCGCGGCTGTCAGCTACGTCGAAGACGAAACCGATGGCCAAAATTGCGCAATAGTCTGCATATATTGTGACTATAAAGACCCAAGGACAAGGTCAGAAGTTGAAATCATCTGCAGCATAATTCGTCAACTCGCAGAGCAATGCAAGCCACTGCCTTCAGCGGTAAAGGCCTTTCGCGACAAATATCTCGAAAAAAGGACTGACCCAAGCTCCGAGGAGCGCCTGTCGCTCATCAAAACACTTTCTCAGCTGTTTGACAAGACTTATGTCTTTCTTGACGCTTTGGTATGATTGCAGTATCCTCTAGCTGTTTTTCAAATGTAACTTACTAATAAGACTCATTGCTCTAGGATGAATGTCCAGAGGAAAATAGAGATGAGTTGCTCAATCTGCTAAAAGAGTTAGAGCCTCATATAAGACTATTCACAACCTCACGTCTGAATGTAGACATCAGCTCAATCTTTGATACATTGTTCGAAATGAAGATAGAGGCTCATGAGTCCGATATACGGGCCTACCTTGAACACAGGATTAAGAAGACCAGTAAAATGGGACGCTTCATAAATCGAGATCCGCAATTGAAAGATGATATCATCAGATGCTTACTTGAGAAATCAAATGGAATGTAAGTTATATATGTATAGTCCCTTTATTGAAAACAACTAAAGTGTGGAGGCAGGTTTCTACTTGCTCGTCTTCAAATAGATTATCTCTGCAAAAACATTCAAAGCGCTCTCCATGCTCGTCGGGCTTTGAGCAATTTATCTGGAAATCTCAACCTCTTCTATGAAGATACTCTTAAACGAATCGAAGATCAAGAAGAGTCGTCCAGGGATCTCGCTAATAAGGCGATTTCTTACATATACTGTGCTAGACGACCACTGAAAACCCAAGAGCTTATCCATGCACTTAGTATAGAGCCAGGCTTCACCGAACTACACTCTACCGCGATCATTGATCATGAGACCTTGATGAGTGTTTCCCATGGTCTCATTAGTGTCAATGCAGAAGACAACGGTACGGCAGAGTTGGCTCATTACACTTTACACGAGTTTCTAGGAGAGCACCAGAGCGATATGATGCGAGAACTGGAGATGCATCTTGCTCATTCATGCATAACATATTTGCTATTTGATGAATTTGGCAAAGGACCTTGTCCTGATGTGTACAGCCTTGAGAAGCGGTTAGATGATCACTGTTTCATGGATTATGCTTCTCGCAATTGGGGCTCGCACCTCAGACAAAACCAATCTCAGGACTTGCTGAATTTAGCCCTGGTCCTTTTACATGACGAAAAAAAGTTGGGTGCTACCGTCCAGATCCTATTCTTACCTCGACATCGAAAGAAGGAGTGGCATGACGACTACCCCTATGGATTTACTGCGCTTCACGTTATAGCGTACTGGGGCTTGGATAAGATGATGCTTCTCCCTGCTACATGCAAGAGTAAAATCGATGTCCAAGCTCAAGACAGTCGTGGTGAAACCGCCTTACACTTGGCTGCCCAGCAAGGCCATTTAGATGTTTTGCGGTTGCTACTTCAAGCTGCAGCTGATGTTGATACAGCAAATGACCGCGGCGAAACGCCTCTAATCCGGGCGGCAAGGAATGGGCATACTGCACTTGTCGAGTATCTGCTGCTCAATGGAGCTGATGCACTGGCTGAAGACAATGAGAACTGGACAGCTTTCCACTGGGCAATCATTGGGAACTCGATGGACACAGCGAAACTGCTACTCAGATACCAAACCAACTCAGACGGCCTGCAATTGAACAAGGCACTTAATGTGGCAGCAGAAGCGGGTAATGAAACTGCGGTGCAAATGGTACTGGACCTTGGAGCCGATATTGATTGGAGAGATGACGAAGGGAGTACTGCAATCACTTGGGCAGTGCCGGGCGGGTACGAAAATGCCGTTCGCACCCTATTGAAGAATGGAGCCGATCCTAACTTGGCAGATAATTACGGCAACGTTCCATTGCACTGGGCAATCCCGTATAGCGCAATCACGGAGCTTCTGCTCGAGTATGGCGCTGATATTAATGCGCAAAATGACGGAGGAAGGTCGGCACTTCATTGGAGTGCTCTGGAAGCACAAGAGGATACAGTGGAAGTTCTCCTGTCCCATAATGCCGACGTCAAGGCAAAGGATACCTACGGATGCACCGCACTGCATGCAGCCTCGCTAAGGGGGCTTGATGCAATGGCGCAGAGATTGATTGAAAGAGGAGCAGATCCTAATGAGAGAGACAAGGATGGATGGACGCCACTCCACGCGGCGGTGATACGAGCACAGAGCTCTGTGATCCAGCTGCTGATGGATAAAGTCCAGCATGGAGACGTCATTGTGAAGGAACTTGGTGAACGACTAAAAAATGACAACAAACGGGCCATGTTGGGCGAAAGGGCAGAAGAGAAACTGGAGGGGAGCTCCGTGGTTCAGGGTCTCCGGTCAGCAGTCAACAGCGGCCACATTGAAAGAATGCTGGCACTCTTGGAAAACGGAGCGGACATTGATGAAACGGACGAGATTGGTGGCAGTACAGCTCTGACAATGGCCGTCTGGCTTGGTAGGAGGGATATCGCTACCGTACTGATAGAGAACGGGGCAGATGCAAACAAACCAAACCGCTACGGCGACACCAGTCTGCACATGGCGATTAGCTCGGGGGACGATCTCATGGTTGAGTTCTTGGTGGAAAATGGCGCCGATGTAAATCATGAAAGATATGGATGGACTCCATTGCTTCTCGCGGCGAGCAAAAGGTACCACTGGATTGTGCGGTTTCTGGTCAAGAAAGCGGCGGATGTCAATTCAACTGACTACCACGACCAAAGTGCATTGCACTGGGCCGCGAAGCACGGGGCTGAAGACATTATTCGGCTTCTCACAGTCAAAGGGGCAGCGGTGGATGCGATGGATGATCGTGGCAAGACACCGCTGATTTACGCAATTGAAAGGGGATACAAAGACTCCGTATGGGTTCTTTTGATGGCCGGAGCCGATGTCAAATCAGACAGATGCTTGGCACTTCATGCAGCAGCAGCTTCAGGGCGATACGAGATTGTGCGCCAACTTTTGGGACAAGGAGCAAATGTCAATGCCAAGACGCAAGACGGAATAACAGCATTTCAAATTGCAACACTAAAGAGAAGGAAGAAAATTGTCAGACTGTTGCAGAAAGGAGGAGCTGATGAAACAACAGTCTCCATATCCGTCAATGATGCCGCACGGGAGGAAATGGGGGGGACGCAAGGCCAAGGAAATGAAAACCAGAACGATCCAGATCGCAGTGGGGTTGAGTCTCTGAACAATGAGCTTCGCCGACTTATTATTCGCCTTGGCTCCAATCACAGGTAGTGTTCTCATTGATGGACCAATCTTTTCATTTCTCGATGGAGGGTTGCAACACGACTACATACAAGGTAGATACATACTGTCAAACTACACAATTTCATGCTCATTCTCCGTCAACCGAGCCTTTAGCCGTTCGATGATGTGTGTTGCCATTTGGCATATCTGATTCCATCTCTGACTGAGAATGTTCTTCTGTATTTCCTGGCCAACCTGCAAGTTGTTGATCTCTCCCAATCTATGCCTGGTCGTTTCTATGAGTTCATCAAGCACCTGAATCATTGCGGTGTCAATCTTCTTCAGCAGGCCCAGCGGATAATCACCCTCCAAATGCATCAAGTTTTCCCACTCTAGCTGTGGGCGACACTGCAGTGATAGCGCCACCTGTGTGCCGCGCCATGATTCCGTGTCATCAACACCAAGTGTAAACGGGCCGAGGCAATCGTCCTTTTGTAATTCAGCCTTTTGTGATTCACTCAAGTGTGATAGGATCACGTCCTCTACAGAGAAGGTATCCCATCGATTCTCCGGCAGAATAAACCCATATTCCGTCAAAAGTGCGTCATTGGAATGATCTCCATAGGATAGGTATATTTCCTCGCCAGCATTGTATGCACGGTCCGAAAGAATAGTGTACCCCTCCGGTGAGAAGGAGACTTTGCATCCATAATCTGCGTGATTAAAGAAGTCCGCCACGGGCAGCAGAGCCATTCGGTCATCTGGGGGATATTTTTCCATCTCTGGCGTTTCGAAATAAAACGTTCTCGTATTAATAATAAACCAAGCGCACAGATATTCTTCTCGTTGGATGCTGGGAAATGCCTTTGAGACGAAATCCCATTCACGGAAGAACCTGGACTGTTGTTTACGGAGGAGATCTTTTGCTGCTTGGGGAAGAAGGGCCTGCAGATTCTCATGCCACATGAATGGAGTAGTGGCTTCGAAGTCTTGCAGCGTAGGGAGTGCAGATCGCCATATCGTTGGTGCCCCTAGCCGCTCTAGAGCCAGATCGGCTGCCAGCAGTCCATGTAGAGAGACGTCATTCGCGAGACTTTGGACAATCTGTTGAGGAACAGTATGCAAACTGCGAACAAGTTCAATGGGAACACTGAGAATAGTCTGCCCCTTCTGAGATTTGGGTCAGTTACAGTGAGGCGTTTAGGGCTACATGTTCCCAATCTGATGGATGACATACCTTCAGCCCGCGCGTTGCAATCACTCCCACGCCTCGTCCTGAGACATTGATGAGATGTACATTCTTTCCCAGCATCACCTGTTTGCTCTTTGCCCATTGTAGAAGAGCTGGGACTTGTTCCATGGTCAGCGGTTGGAGCGTGCGTGCAGCACGCGTGGCATGTGTTTATCTTGTCGCTCCTCCCAGCATCAATCACAGAGGCAGGCGGAGATGATACTTGGTGACATGAGCTTATTAATTACCAGCCGCTGTGGGGCGCGGGTTAAGAAGACTCAAGGCATTCCAGTACAATGCCAGACAAGGTTGATGCTGTCTGCAATGAATCTGCAATGGATATGAAATACAAGGTCCATACCTCTCTATCAAGGAGGGAGGTAGGTACATGTACTTGGTATGCTTCAGACGTCGTACCCGTACCAATCCCAGCAATTGGTAGCTTTCAACCAGTCAATCTCTAAATTGATGTCTGCGTCATGATGTGTTTAGCTGCAAACGCTAAGATACGTTTGGGGATTAAGCAGAAACTTTGTGTATTCCAATGCTTCCATTTATAGAACTTTGCCGATATTGGGGTCAAGATTTACTTTGCCACTTCCCCCATAGTGCACAGATAGGTTCCTGTACTTACCCCAACAGTGCTCAAATACCTTCCTGTTAGGTAGTCTACAGGTATACCCACCGGGTAGTAGTAGAAAGGTTACCCAAGGTAGATGTACCCTGGCAGTAACTTCGCAAGAGGAGCTCAGGTACCTTATACCTCCACAGCCATGGCCAATCCACGTGACTGGTTAGTCATGCGGCTTTTGGCTCAGTGAAAACTTTGTGTCACAACAAGACTACGAGTACGAGTATCTAGTAGGTAGCCAAGCATCAAGCACATATGCCCAAAGTCCAGGCAGGCCCCTAGCTTTTGAGTGGGTGATGTATTGACTGTAGAGAGCACTCGGAGTCACTGGAAAATTCCATTCGCGTCTTTGCGGCCTCTCTGTTTCTCGCCATCTTTCCCCCCATTCAGCCAACCAGAGCGTCCAAAATGGCGGCCCCAGACGCTACATCACCCCCTGATAGCCTCATCAACAATGAGGATTCCATAAAATACTGGGAATCTGCCGGTGTTAATGTCAATAGCATGCTTGGCGGTGTTCCGGCCGTCCAGGGCTTTTATGGCGTTTTGAGGATGGACCTCCAAGGCTCGCGAACCTTTTTAGCTAGGCTGGGCATTGGGATCAAAAATGGTCGGCATCCAGTTGTTAGTGCCCTTGAGGGAGGAGCAGGGTTAGTGTCTCAGGCTCGTGAGCGGCCACCAGGACTTGATTGCTTACACGATGTGAATTCTCTAGCATCGGGAGAGTAACAGAGGGTCTGCTGCTCAAGGTAGCACAGCAGGTTGATGTCATTGAGCCCGTGGCCAAGTTCACAACGGCGCTTCAGGGCAAGCCTGGGGTACGAAACGTCTTCAATGTTGGCTTGCAGGACTGGCAGCCAACCAAAGAGATTGGCTATGACTTGATCTGGGTGCAGTGGTGCGTGGGCCACTTGACCGACGTACAACTAGTGGAATTTCTTGTCCGGTGTCAAGAAGCTCTGAACCCAGATGGCATCATTGTTATCAAGGAGAACCTGAGCACAATGGGCTCCGATTTTTTCGACAGTCGGGATAGCAGTGTCACTAGGTAAATCCTGTGAAAAACAATCACGCTCCAGTTGAGAATAGGATGGAGGCTAATCCAGTCATAGGGAGGACACTAAATTTCAGAGCCTTTTCGCACAGGCTAATTTGAGAATCATTTCTACGGAGATGCAGAGGGGATTTCCCGAGAATTTAGCTAGAAGGCTTCTTCCAGTCAGGATGTATGCCTTGAAGCCGAAACCTTGAATTCAATCTCACATTACCCTTTAAAGAAACAGATAAAATACATCACGACATAGCATATTAAAAACCCGAGAAAGTTATCCTCTTTTTTAATTTAAAAAAGAGGATAGAAAATTATAAATTGGCAAATACAATTAAAATAAAACATGAAAAAAACGAATAATACCTAGCTAATAAGTCATACAAAATATTCAAAATTTTCTCTAATTATATCCTATCATTCTCTTCGAGTGCCACTTCTTGAGATCGAAGCAATCACTCTGTGCCACTATTTTGCCCTAGGAGGCTGCTAAGGATACTCGCTGCTTCCTCTTGGGTCTGAGAGGAAGTTCTGTAAGCTGGCCTTCTCCGAGCTTCTCTCCATCATTCGATCGCTCCACAGATTTCTCTCGAATAGTCACTTTGGGTTTTCTACCCATATGTTGCCTTTCGAGCAACCGTTGGTGCTATTTCTTCTGAGATGATCTCAAGGGATGACCCAGCCTCTGCGTCATCTTTTTGGACCGCACGCCCACCTTGCAATAATGCCGACAGGTTCAAGTGGCACATTGGGCCAACTATTGCATATGCCTCAGCGGAGAGCTTCCATTCTCCGTCCTTTTTAACGTACGCGGGCATCTGGACAAATGCTTCTATGCTCGTAACTGTCTGGAATATTTTGTCTCGATCAGCCTCGAACCATTCTCTGTGACCCCCACCACATTTCTCACATGCTTCAATCACGATATTATCATGAAACAACTGCGTTTGTATAATCTTTTCAGCCTGTCGCGCTCCAAGAAATTTTGACTTGGTTTCGTGAATGATCCTTGTGTCGGTTCCATAGCAGTTTTTGGGGTGCCGCAATCTCTGTTCTGCGCCTATGGTCGAGAATCCGATCTTGTATAAGCCAGGGATATTCTTATGCTCAAGGATATAGACAGTGCCTTCTTTCATCATTCCCTCCTTTGGATGGCTATTGATCACTTGAAACACTGTTGCGTGGTCTCGTACTGATCTTTGGCGTCTTGGAGCACCAATATCCCCAAGACCACGAAGTTTGGCTCCTGCTTTTGGACTGCCCTTGGGAATATTCGTTTTTTTATAAATCTTTGGAGTGTCGGGTAAGATAAGAATCTCTTTGGTGACGACAGTCTCATGTTCCTCCCAGATACCTTCCGAGTCACAGTCTGAGACCGGCTCGTCGTAAATGGGTCCACCAGAAAGAGGGGTTTTGGACAGTAAATCACTGATTTCGGATAAAGAGGTTGAAAGAATGTATTCGGATGATGAGAGTGGAGAGGGAGACGAAGAGGGAGAAACAGATGGAGATGTTGGCGGTGAACTAGAAGCCGCCGTTGTCTGTTGCTCTGTCCATTCACGAAAAGACTCGAGAGCGGCTTCGACATGGCGCTTGCAGTGCGTGTAGGTGATAAAAAGCTCTAGCTTCTCATGTAAAACATCCTTTTCAGGACACTTCGTCATCCTCTTGAACTCGGCAAACAGCTCCTCGACTTCTGCGTGTTGGCTTTTAAACCACCCGTTGTTTTTACAGCGGCGTGAGCGGTCGTTAAGCAAAGCACGACACGGAAGGGGCTTAGAGTTATCACGGCGGTTTGAAAACTCATCGAGACTTGCCTGAATGTAGGCAAGCTCTTCAAGGACGGGATTATGAACGGAGTTGGTAGTCGCCATATTCGAATGTCGAATCTTTTTATAGCAAAGCGCAACTATGCTTGACATCAATCAGGCCTCAAGGGCAGCATACAGGAACATGTATATATATTGAATAGAAACACCTGGCGTCCGCAACTCTGGACGCATACTTTTATTTAACCGGCAGATTGTTCGCCGATTGCACCGCCATCTTGAGGAGCCTTGTAGGCCGGTCACCAGTTCAGACAAACGGGAATATGCTTCTCACTCAGTATCCGGGATCAAGATGCATCTAATCCAAATTGGAAGCTAGTTCACAGGATCGTAATTCTGTTTGATCGCCTTGAGTTAAGACTGTTCGGCGTGGCCGCGTGATGCAAAGGCGACAAAAGATACGCTCTAGGCTCGCATGGACAGAAGTATAGGTACATATACCCGTTTTTTGGAGACGAAATGAACCCTTTATGAAGTACGATGGTTATTTTCAGTTGCTTTGTCCATGTCAAGTCAGTAAAAAGAATTATACAGATTACGTGCTGCAAGACCGCTATTCTCCGCCAGTGTTAGGTATAAATATATATATCAAGATATGTAGCGTCTCCAATACTAGATCCCTTCAATTTCAAGGCCTCAAGTACTTTACATTGAATCCATGACAATTCAGTGAGAGCTTTCCGCGTTTTGCAGGCTCTAGCTCGAGCTGTCAAACTTGCACTCACATCATGCATATTGCGAGTCATTGCAGCCTATAAGAACACCCATGTTTCGCAGGTATATGTACTTTCGCGAGGGATATCTGCGTCTTTACAGTACACCGATCGGCCAAAATCCGTCCCCAGAAATAGATTGGTCCGAGTCTCTCGAACGACTTCTTCTGAAACTTCGAAAGATGTTGTTGGCTCTAGGTCTTGGGCAACGACCCAAACAGGACAAGACTTGCACTAGGCAAGGCGCACTGCTACCAGGTTGATGAAGTTGGCCAATAAAGGCTTGACAATATATTAGCGTTCCGCCCGACCGGCACGGCCCATTCCCAAACCACGATGAGTTTGGGGGCGATAAATCGTTGTTCGGAATCTGGAGGCTGGAGCCTGACCCCTCGCTTGGATCCGTCGGACAGTGCGGGCGGTGCTAACGCCGGTTATCTTGCTCATGAATCCGCAGTCTTTCGATCAGGTCTATCCATCTCCAGTCGAACACGGTCCGCGACGGTTGCAGCACACAGGACACATTGCGCCCCTTGAAGGAACTGAGGGATCACTGTTTTGGAACAGGGTGGATCCAATTACACCAAGTGAAGGATACGACATCGACATCTGAGGCACTGAGGCTTTTCGTCCCGGGATGCCGAGCCTACAGAGGTTCTTTCAAGGGAACTCATTGGCTTCCAAAGTTCCCCATTTGTTCTCCGCGGGAAGATATGAGGTCCATCCACACCAGAGCAATCGGATTATCCACCATTCACATTTCAACAAGATGACCAACAAGACGGCTGAAAAGCGGGGGTAGGAGACATTCTACTTGCATGTGATCGTCCATTGCGGCATCTTTACGTTCAGGCGTGACTCAAATCGATGTGGCATCTTTTCATCAGATGACTTCTTCTTCCCTTAATTCGGAAACATTGTTTTAGATGCTTTCTCGTGTACAGGGTCGAATAAGTAGGTACGAAGTAGACGTCTAATGAACAAGCAGCACTTGAGCCGTAAACGGGAAGTAGGTTATGTATGAGGTTTGTCGTTTACTCTTTTGAGGTGTAAAATTAACTTTAAACAGATCATCCGGTAACCCCCTCAAATCGATGAAAAATACATCAGCTTGCCGTAATTATATGTTTTTCTTTCTAGGTTAGGTCTTAGACCAACGGTGGATCATGTACTTTCGACCAGCTTCTCGATTTGATACTGATAAATTTGGAGCGCTATTACCACAAGGAAAACATTCTGCTGTGAAGATATAATGTTAGATCTGCCATGTTCTGGCACTGATAAAAGTTCAATTTGTATGTTTGGAGATGACCTCTCCCAACTGTAGAGTCTGAAAGCAGCTAACACAACAATGAACCAAAACGTGAATGACTTGATATGAGTGGCACCAATACCCTGATAGTTTATACGCGTTAAAATTGAGCGCACTACTAATCGAGTTTCCCACTGGAAGAGACAATGGTTTTACATCTGGAGGATATAAAAGTCAGACAACCATTTTTTGCATTTCTGTTAGTCGTCGCAAATGTTAAGACTAGAAGCATTGGCGTACTAATCGCGGACGCTGTTGCACCCGTGGCCCCATCAAACGTAGTGCAGTCGCAGTGATACAATACGCAGAATGTCTTGCTCAAAGGCTGTGAGGTTACAAAAATCTGTCTTTTGGGCTAGCATAAGGTGAGGACGTGGTTTAAAAATAGATTCACGAGAATTTGCAAAGAGTCTAAGTGAGAGACCTTTTGCTCTCCCAGTGGCGATCCGCCCTGGATGAGAATTAGCCAAGTCAGTTCGTCATTTTCTTCCGCTGGGCTCTTGTTTTCTGTCAGATACCATCTACAAATGTATTGGCACCTTTGCTGCCGAATTCGAAGGGTTTAGAAAGAACAGTTGGCTTAGGACTCTCTTAGAAAGTGATGATTGGCCGCTGAACTTGTATTCCCATTCAAAGAGATACGATATCAACCCCATAGACGCCTACATCATGCAGCATGAGCATTCATGGTTATGCAAATGCCTACAAAGGCTGAGCTGCGCAAGTCAAATTGAAGATGAGAACCAACCAGCAACCTTGCATTATTCTCACTTTACCAGACCAAAAGGCCAATGGAGAGCTTTCCATTACTTTAAAATGGATAATAATTGCCGGCTTTAGCTTGCAAATCCCTCCCCACACGGACCCCGAGGCGGTAGGCGAGAGCAGCGGCAACGCGCCTCACATGCCTAAATGGTAATAATAATAAAAATTCAGCATGAATTGAAATCCAAGATGAGAATGGCTGTCTTGTCGGTGTGAGACATGTCGAAAACGTAGCTCTTCTCTTACTGTTAATTCTGTCACAAGCTGACTAAAAACAGAGTCATCACACACCTCGACGCTATTCAAGTCCAGTTATAACTAATAAACAGACATTAACTCATGTAACAGGATCAACTCATATAACAAACATCAAGTTATGTATCATATATTAACTCACGTAAAAGAGCTCTGTTACCATCAAAGTGTCCAAATGTTTGTCTTTGGCTCATACCTCCATCTCTTAAACTCCTAGTAGTTATGGCAAATGCCTAGCTATTAAAGCGACAACTCAATCGCAACCAGAATCTTGTCGTACCAATCCAATGGAAACAATTAAACGATATAAGCACTCAAATACACACCAAACGAGTGAAATGTCTCAAACTAATACTAAGACGGGCCGGTTTGTAAGCCGGAGCTTCCGAAAGCTTGCGTACAAGAATGAAGGCAAAACCACTACTAGTGCAGTTCAAGCCTCATCTCCTCCGAATTTCATACCAGCATCCATCATGCCGTGGGCGATTATCAACAAATTCTATCCCCGCGCATGCGAAAATCGACTCGATATTAGCCACCCAGAGGTCAAGGCATTCAGAGTCAAATTTTTTACAGCGGCTTTGCTGAACTTTGTCATCTATATTCTCCTGTTCTTCTGTCTCTTCTGCTATCTGTATGGAACTCTCTTTCAGCAAGTCCCCCGAACCCATAACCTCCATATCCTATGGGTAGACTATGATGGCAGCATCATTGGTGATGCAGTACGCAATGCGTACAATTCTCTACGATCACATGAGTTTCCGACGTTGATTGAGCGATCAGCATCCCAGTATCCGACACCGAATGACCTTAGAGAAGCTGTTTGCAATACGCATTACTGGGCCGCCCTGTACACGTCTTCTGGAGCATCTGTAGCTTTAGGTCTTGCCATTGCAGGGTCAAATACGTCGCAATACAATAGGTCAGACGTACTGTCATATATCTGGAATGAGGCCAAATACCCTACCGTTATGGACAGCGCCATCTCAAATAATCTCCACACGCTCTCCGACGCTGCTCGAGTTTCTTATATAGCTCTCAATGGCACCTCGGCTTTCCTCACAATCCCACCCAACAACTCTGCTGCTATATCGATCTTCACCAATCCGTGGACATTAACGTCTATCAACATCAAACCCACAGTGCAGGGAACTCGGACAGTCTATAACACAGTCGCCATTGTGTTGATTCTGATTGAGGATTTCTTTTATCTCGCTACCATTAATGGACTCTACGCTCAGTTCAAGGTCTACTCACGAATTGCGCCAGTGCGCATAATTCTTGTCCGCGATGCCATCTCCATCACATTCACCATGTTGGGGTCATTGGTAAACTCTGCGGCTATATGGGCATTTAAAGCCAATTGGCACGTATCGGGTGGTCAATTCGCTCTTAATTGGCTAATCATATGGCTGCTCGCTCATGTCAATTTCCTTGTATTCGACGTTTTTACAATCTGGATACCACCGCAATACGTCTCCATGGCCCTCGTCTCTTGGATTGTGATGAACGTCAGTTCCATCATACTACCATTCAGCGTATCATCCCCATTCTATCGTTGGGGGTATGCCTTACCAGCGCACGCTGCCTATGAACTGCTCACAGATAATTGGTCTGGTGGTTGTAATCCACACTTGTCTTATGCCCTACCAGTCTTATTCGCCTACGAAGTGATTGGGCTTATCTTGACGGCTATCGGTGTATACAAGAGATGCCATAATGCCTCCATACTGGAGGAAACTACCAAGGAGGCAATGAGATTGCGAGTGGAAGCGGCGCTTGAACTAGAGCGAGAGCAGGACAACTTTGAGGCACAGGAAAGCAGCGAAAAAGACTCACAACATCCGACTACTGGGGAACCTTCTCGTGCGACCACAAACACGGGTACCTTTGAGGGTGACAATGAAGCGAGTAGAAGACAAAGGAGGCAGAGTAATGTCGAAGCCCTTGACGGCGAAATCCATCGGATGGAGACGCGGGCATCTATGCTGTCAAACATTGGGCCAACTTTTCGCCTTATCGGTTCAGAGGATAACTAATGTGTCTCATGGAGCTTGGCTTAATTCCATGTACACGGCTGTACTCTGCATGGCTTGCTAGGATAAGCTTCAGCTCTCTGCGCGCCTCAGCCTTGTTCCTTGCCCTTCTGGAAGCGATCGGCCAATTCCAAAGGCGCGACATCAAGCACCAACATTAGGTCATTAATCAAGGTAGTTATAGGAAAATAATGCGACGGATGCATCCTAGCCTTTCCATTAGAGGTTAGGGGGCCTCTTTCTGGTCTTCGGCCAACAGCAAAATGCACAGTCTTCGATCCAACAACATGCTGATACTACATAAACAGGGATAGTTTGCATGGTTCCCACTCGTGTATTCCAGTCGCAGTTAAGACGAAGACTGAAGGCTTTTTGTATGCAATATGAAAATTAAATGGCTAGATGAATAAAGGGGTCTCTTCCAAAGAAAAGTGATGGCTGCCATACATGTGTTCTGCAAGTTGAGACACGGGTAATTTTGCACTTGCGATCGAGCCCTTTCAGTTTTTGACTACGGCATCTCTAAACCTCAACCTCTGAGCCTTCTGGTTCACTAGACAAGCACCAATCTCAAAGTTCACCGATGCAATTCGATCGATAGCCGACTGCTAGCCATGCAGACTACACACACTTCCGCAACACCCACCCGTGTCAATCTCGGCCCTCTGACAACAACCTTTAGTCCGCCAAATGACTGTGCATCACTGCGATTCATTACCGAAAATGAAGTATTTATGGGTGCATCCTTAGGCTATGGGTGTTATGATGTTCAGACGCAATGGGTACATTGCTCAGAAACTTCATTAGATCTGGGGTATGGTTGCAGTTCTGTATATGGCGATGTTATAACATGGATGCCATGTTCTTCTGCAGGGATGACTTCTGATAAAAATCATGACTGCACGGTTCACCAAAGCCCAACTGCCCGCCATGATTTCTCCTTGATTCAGTCATGCTATCCTTCAGGATTTGCTTCCTCATTTGGCCGACCGGATGATAACATTGGCAAATGGACTTCTCAGCCTTTGGTCTACTCTCCTGGGCTGGCTTGCCCTTCTGGGTATTTGCCTCAGTGTACCGTAGAGCGTGGTGAAGGCCTCTCCAATCCAGTTACGACAAATACAATGGCGCCTGCGGACAATGCGATATGGAGCATGCTAAATGACGGTGAAATTGCTATAGGCTGCTGCCCATCGTAAGTACGACCCAATTTGTTCCTCAAGTCGGCGCCGTCCATGCTTTGGCCAAGCATGTAACCAGTCCGATCGTATCATTACTGCTGTCTTCATTTTCTTCTTGGATATATCCTCAGACGCAATTATTGACTCATACTGTTATTAGTAACTACGCCTGTGATTTCAATTCTCCCCACATTTGTACTTCACGACCTCATGCAGGCGATATTATTGCGATAACAGACGGCATATCCTGTGGTGGTGGAGCAGAGATAACAAAATCGATCCCCTCAACTGCCTTAACCGCCCAAGCGATGAAAATACTCTTGATACAGTCCAACACTCCAACAACAACTTCTCCGACTAGAGAGACTCAGCCTCCTGGTGAAAGATTTGGCAAAGGAGCGAAAATCGCGGTTGGGGTAGTCGTTCCTATAGTGGTTTTCTTGATAGGCGTAGTGCTCGTCTATCTTTTACGGCGAAAGAAGCTACAGTCGACACCGGATCAGGAAGTCTCAGCTGGAGGCGATGATTCGGATACAGCGGTGAAGGCAGAGCTACAAGGCAGTACCGGTATTACCATTCGTGGACCAAAAGGCACCACATTTGAGAAACCTGAACTTGGCGCAACCGAAACAGTAGCAGAATTATCTGCAGGAAATGAGATACAAGAACTGCATGGTAACAGCTCTGTAGCAAATTTGCACAGTCCCATTGTATCAGATCCTGAACTCCAATTGCCAATTGGAGATTTTATTGCTGGAGAAACCGAGCAAAAGTTAGCAGAACGTTCATCTAAGCAAGATCCTGAAAGCGTAGCTACAGGGTTGTGGGATTGGAGCAACTTCAATACCCTTGGCGAACCGGATGAATCGGCGAGAACCTCAATTACAGGAACGCGCAAATAGGAATCCCCTGGGCCACATTATACTTACAAGCGCATCGTGATAGCATATTTGGCCTACATGCAAGTCAGAGGATAATCAAGCAGTCTCTGTGAAGAGTTGAATGGATATAAGTAGAAGGCATTTGTGAGCGTGAAGCGTTTATGCTGTATGGAAGCTCCACACAAATTAATATACTAATACTCACCATAATCTCTTTACTTCTCTCTTATACTACATTAAGTTCTCTAGGCGACTCATGTCTCTAACTGATATCTATTCCCATATGCATTGGCAAACTTGCCGTTCTAAACGGCTCTTTGACTGCTCCAGGTTTCCCAAGCTACAATAACCTTCTTCAAACTAACCAAAAAAATCACATGTGTGACCTATTGCCTTCATGGAGAGAAGTAGAAACAAAGGTATCGTTAGTTTTGAGAAACATTCGGAATGCCATTCATAGTCACTCAAAGATTGATGCAACGCCATGTCTAATTTACCAGCATGTTACCATCATCCACTGCAATAACGATAATCCCTCTTTCTCGCAGTGCGCGAGGCAATCGAGATTACCCGACCGGCGGTTATCCACTAGACTGGGAAGACAGCGCCTTTAAAGATAACAGCTATTGTCGAAGTGACTGAGTAACTTTTGGCGATTTGTTCAACGTGAGTTCCATACGGCCTCAATACTAATTTTAGCTAGATTTAATCCAGTTAAATAGGAGAGTAGTTTTATTGCGTTCAAAGGCCAGGGACTGGCCACCGATTCCTTCGTGTGTGTGGGCGACGCAGCGAGATTCTGCCTATAGGTTGTGGACGGTCCTCGGATATTGGGACCTGTGGCCGTTACAACTTTGGCCGTTACAACTTATTTCCCTACTTTCCCTCGCAGTGTGCACCACTTGAGATGGAATTGTCAAGTCGCATACAATGCTCATCCTTTTCGCACGACGCATGCTCTCTGGACAGCCGGTGAAAGAGGAAGGCCGTGGCGTTGTGTTGCCAATACTGGCAAAGCTGTGCCATATTGACATTGACCGCAATAAGGGTTTTTTGAGTCTGAGACGACATCGATGCGCGTCAACTGCAGATTTGCTGTTGATGTGTTATTATTCGATATGGGTTTGGTCTGGCTACAGTGAGGTTCAAAATTGTAAAGGGCTACTAAAGCGATACGATACTAAGAGATATTCCAAAGAGCTGTCTTCTATTGCTAGTTAGTGGTAGTTATCAATTTCACTCGAGAGATCATTTGCTTCTCTGCAAAGTTATTCCCTCTTTCCCAGCATCGAAAGTACATGTATCAGCCAGCAACCACGATCAAATCCTCCCCAACGCTCACGCTTCTTCTCAATGTCGCCGCCAAAGTATTGGAACCTAGCTCTTACCAAAATATACAAGACTTACATTACTGGCATGCAAATTACTTTTGTAGCAAGATGCCGTCTTTTCCGTCTTTACCTCGAATTACTTCGCAGTGTAGGCCACTTTCAAGCGACCTGATGGTGAGCAAATGGCGACATAATCACCATTCCATCGACTTCCTAAAATCGCATGCCCTTTGCGAATGGATAAGCATTGAATTACTTCATCGGGATAATACTAAATGGGAAAGTCCGTGATAGCCCATGTGCGTCGGGTAGCATAAGACACGCTGCATGTAAACGCCTTGACTCTGGCAATTGAGACTTCAAATAGGTCGTTGAGAATAATTCTCGCTCAGCTACGTAACCTTGAAGACAAACAGGATCAAGTGGTGTACTAGTTGCAAAAGCCAAGAGAAAGGGTGCGAATGATCAAATATATTGCTACTGATGAGCTTTATTTGTGTCACCACAGAGAATACAAAGTGATATCATGAGCACACCGTTTTGAATGGTTTACCGCTTAGTTCATTTTCAATGAGCAAGTATTGATTAGAATTTTCACATATTTTGTAAATCTACGGGCTCCCGATTGAAAGCCGAGGGACAAGGGCGTATTTGGAAGGCCCGGAGCGAGGATCGGGCAATTTCTGTTTCTTCTATAGTTCTCTCTTCTGTACACCAATTACGTTGGGAGGGATGTTTTGTGCCTTGCCGTGACCCTTGTCGTTTATCTCAAAGAGGGCATGGGGCGCTTTCAGCACTCAAATTTGACAGAAGAGGTGTGTTCATCTAGTTGATGGGCTACCACACCAGAAAGGCTCTTCTAGCTACTGACTATGGTTAGACCATCTGTGGGAAACTGTGCTTTCGCCGAATTGACGCCGGAACTGGAAGCACTCTATCATACATATGATGGCATCGCCGATTAGTTTAAATCAGGCTGGTAATACGTTACACTTCCATGGTGGTTAGATGCGACGACGAATGGTTTGGCCTGAATTGACGAAACTATTCTTTCAAGTGTAACTCCGCTTACATAGCCAGCTTCACGGCCTCGGTGTCAACCCGACATCAACCCGACGTCAATCACAGCAACATAGCAAGAGACCGAAATAAGCAGGCGGTTGAGTCATCTGTCTATTTTGGTAAACCGATCTTATCACTTCCACTTCGCCAAGAGCCATGGCGGGCAAGTCGCCATTCATATCTGAGTCTTCGCAATGGTCTCTGTTGCTTCCTCCTTCCACTCTGGTCGCCAGCGGGTAAGCGGCGGCCGTTCTTTGATAATGTCTCCCACGCCCCACAGCATCCTCTTCTTGTCCGTCTCCTCTGCGGTCTCGTTGTCAGGGCAGATGACATAAAATTTATCTTGCTCCATCTTCTTGTATAAGTAATCGGCCACCTGTTCTGGAGCCCACGCCCCCGCCGGCTTCTCTTTGGCCTGACCTCCCCCAGTCTAGAGAAAAAATGTAACACGTGAGATTCATGCAACATCGAAATAATAATATCAAGGGTCAAATAAGATGAAGCATGGGGTATGAGGATAAGAAGAATGGGAAACAAGATTCGACAACGGCCACTTACCATGCCAGTAAACGTCCAACCCGGGACGAGAAGGTGGACACTAGTCTTGGTGTCTCGAAGGTCCCAGCTAAGATGCTCGGCAAGGGTCTTGACGGCAGATTTAGAGGCATTGTAGGCAGGATTTCCTGGGGGGTTTGTGATGCCTTGCTTGCTGCCGGTGATGACAATGGAGGTGGGCCGGCTTTTTGCGGCCTCTTGAACTACCGGGAGGAAAGTGTTGATACCATGGATCACCCCAAAGAGGTTCGTCTCGAGGATCTATGTAGTACGCATTACCGTCAGTGGTGGAAATGCCATCCCTCTGCTCCATCACCATCTTCTTCATCGAGCTCTAGTCCCCCCCCTCCAGATGGTTTGGCACGTACATTTCTAAAGTAGTCAGCATCTCCCCAGGTCCCCCTACTACCAATGCCAGCATTCAAAACGAGAAGCTCAATCGAGCCAAAAGTCTTTGCGGCCTGGTCCCTAAGCGAAGTCCACTCATCGGGCTTGCTGACATCAAGCACCGAGGTGGCTACATCTGATGATGATGAGCCGACCTCAGCCTTGGCCTTCTCCAGGGCCTCGGCGTTGCGATCTACAAGCAGCAGCTTCATACCCTTGCTGCGGCACAGCTTAGCAATCGCCAGACCAACGCCGGAAGCGCCGCCGGTGATGAGGGCGGTCGCTCCCGGAGCAAAAACTGCGGCTGCGGCGGACATTTTTGGCGCGCTGATGGATCGGGTAGGATGAGAACAGAAGACCAAACAAAAAGAGACCACAGTTGTCGGACTAGGAAGTTCAAAAGCACGATGAACTAGCTAGCGATGATGAGTCTGATGGTGCAAGGAACACAACCATGAAATCCCTCTGGTAGCCGTATTATATCAGAACGGAGTCGGGGTTAAACCCGGGAGACTGTCCGTGAGAATTTTATTCCCATACTATCCAGCCGTCTCCAGTTTGGAGAGAAACTACATTATGATTTCATCACCCGTAACAATGGCCACGCTTATGGGGGCGTCAAAGACAAAAAAAAAACGCGGGGTTCACAGCATCCGTGAGGATTTCGGGTAAAAGTCCGATGGCTATTTCGGCGATAAGATGTCTTTAAAGCCCTAAATGCGGGCGCAATTGTACATCAAAAGGAGAGACAATGAGAAAGAAAAATTGTGTTACAACCTGATGGTGTCCTTGCCGCTATTCAGACCTGATAAAGATCGAGGCCACAGCTGGAAGATCTGTACTCTCGGAGTGGTGGTAATCGCCTGCACATGTAGACAAGCTTTCATGACCAGGTTCATCGTGAGGGGCCAACGATTACTGCTTCTAGGACCAGGATCAGAACTCCGATCCTTCATATGCGAAGAATTGGCTTGAAAGGGGAATTGCAAGGTTCGATAGCAAATACTACACGTATGTATGTATGTAATAAGCCGCCAATGCGCCGGGAACCTCGTCTATGAGCGAGACTGTCCCGAGAGGCTTCCCGAGAGGCTTCGGCTCTACGCGCGCTCAGACTCTGTCCGGAAAAGGCATCTCTCAACGATTGCTTGCTTGTATACAGCAGGCCCTAGGACATGAGCTAATCGAATACGCCCAGCCCCAGCATCCCGAGCACGTGTTGTCTCTCCAAGGTATGTGTGTGCGAGTACGACAGTCCAGATGAGGCAGCAGCAAAGATCTGGGCATGCACAGAGCAGCGGCAATGTCGCACAGCATGGCTGGCTGAGAGCCTCGACATGTGGGTGAGGCTTATTCTGAAGCTTCTTCAATGGGACGCTGATTACCTCGAGTGCAACGTTCTGCTGCTCTATTGGGGATTCTTCTGAGCTTCCAGCTTAGCGCGCTTCAATGCAATCTGCAGGTCCCCGGCATCTTACATGTACATACATACACGTACAGCCGCAGCTGATGAGAGGCTGGTGATTGCAGGTCCTTCCACATGTATGTATGCTGACATGACGCTGTACCTTGAGGGTGATTTTAGCCGGCAGCGAGGCTCAATTCAAGTGCCGAGGATGACTGGAGAAGAAGACATGGTCCTCACATGGACAGAACCTGTACGACGAGTGTTAATGTACGCTTCGAGGCATATTCGATCCATCTTTGGCCATACAAAATACAACATGATCGGCTGTGGAGTATGCCCCCCTAGCAATGAATTCAAGCATCGCAATCCTTCCGTCAGGGCCAGAAACATGAACCGTCCAATCTTGCCTAGCCTTGACGGCCATATGTCGGGCACACAGCCAAAGTGCCGGCTATTGGCGCCACATATTATCTGCGGCTATATGGCAGCCGTTTCCGCTCATGGAAGTTGCCTGAGTGCCTAGCAGATGTGCTAATGCATCAAATGAAAGTGTACACGCAGTCTGAAATATACAATACTATGACTCGCGGGAAGCTGGGCCCAGAGACTGGCCCTGTGTTCCATAGAAGCTCACTTGCTATTCCCGGAGGGGGATCAAGAGCAGGCCACCCCCCCCCAGCAGTCATATTCCCACTCGCTCGCTCAATACATGTATTCGCCCGCTAACCTTGATCTGGGAGGCGCCAAACTCGTGGCTCCCGGGGGGCGGCAATTCGCAGGTTGATAGTACCCGCGTGTGATGGGAAGATGGTGTGGAGGCCAGCGGCCCTACTTACGTCCCATCAGTCACGTTGATAGCAACCCCAGGTTTTGAGTTCGCTCAGGATGGAGCGTGACATTTCCACGATGGGCTTACAAGGGACTCATGAGGGTGGTGAGAGTGAACATGACTGCCATGATCGGCCATCATCTGGCTCGGGCATTTGTAGCTGCTAGTGACCCAGTGTCGGCGCGTTGTGATAGATTACCTTCATCACAAGCTCAATGCACCATCGAATCATGTTAATGCCGCTTCAAACGCCGGCCTGCCTTTGCCCCTAGTAGTCGTTCGCGCGTGGTGGCTTCTGCACCCCAGACGACCCCATGCGCGACAAGGGGGCCATGACCACAGTCAGGCACAAGGCCCTCTCGATATGTCTCCTTCGAATACCAGTAGGGTGAAGGAGAAGAAGCGGAAAGCCCCCATCTGCAATGGTACGCGGCGCCATCCGGGCCAAGCTTCCCTTGGCGCCGTGGGATCTTATGCTATTCGTCTATCTCTCATGTCTACCGCCTCTCCTTAATAGGACGGACCTGCGGATCTTGGCACCGAAGGGGCGGCAAGGCCCTCGGAGACAAATGAGCAGGAACTCACTCTCCTCTATTTCTCCTTGGGCTAATCACTGCCGTCATTATCTCGTGTGTATACTTGGACTGAGACAACGCATGGAGCATGTCGACGGAGATCGTTGCTCACTATTGCAAGTTCGATACCAGGCGGCAGATTGACCCGATCATGCCCTCCAATCTCTCATCCGGGAACCCCCATCATCATGGATCCTGGTCGCATGAAAGATCCAGCGACCTTAATAATGATTCTCTGTCTCAAAGACCATCGTCCCACGTGTTGCATCCAGCCTATCGGCCCGTCCGTCAGAAGACGCGCACAGATTCCTGTTCGAGGTAGCATTTCTTCTCAGCAACCCTTGATAACCCCAATCGAGTCTTGAAGCGCTTCTCCACCAAGCAGTCCGTCTCCCGGAACATGGTCCCCCTTCTGGACTGGTGGGCCAAGGTCATTGGGGAGCTTCTTTTGTCTCTTGGCCAGGCACGCTGTGGGTTCATATGGCCCTGGCTCGAGGGCATCTGTCTATTCACTCCCCACTGCGGCCCAATCACGGCTCCGGCCTTCTCTCGCTGTTATCACGGATGACAATGGCGTGTCTTTGCTTTCATTTGGTGGTACGCCTGTGTATAGTCTCTTGGAGAGTTTTCACCTTCCGAAACGGCATTGGGTATGACTTGGGGTCACTAGGCAAGCCCGGGCCAGAATCAGGATTCTCAGTCGACTTCGATCTCGAAGCTGCTGTACATAAAGGAGCAGGCTTCTTCTCGTCGATCTCCCTTTCTTCTTTTTGTATCACCATCAATATCTTGACGATATAGTAGCTTCTTTTGGCTCAGGAGCCCTGCACAGTCTCTCCTTTCCTACGAAAGCCCCTATCCTTGTACATATACACCCATCCTCAAGTTGTATATACAACACCAGTACATACTATATACCCTCCTTTCAACCCCCTTTTTGAAACATATACAAAATGTGGTCTCCCAAGGTTGCTGCTGCCGTCCTCGCCTTTGTTGGTGCAACCAACGCCTGGCAGCCCCCGAACTACGGCGGCTGGAACTTGATCTGGACCGACACCTTCGCCGGCAACGGTGCCACTTCTCCTAACCAGAACAACTGGAACATCATCACCGGAAACTTGGGCGTCAACGCCGAGCAGGAGACCTACTCCTCCAGCACCGCCAATGTTCAGCTCAGCGGTGGCAGCACCCTGCAGCTGGTCCCCTGGAGAGATAGCAGCAAGGGAACCAGCACCTTTGGCGGCTGGACCTCTGGTCGTCTCGAGTCCAAGTACACCTTCACTCCCCAGGCCGGCAGGGTCGCCCGTCTTGAAGCCGCCATCCGCTTCGGCGGCAACTCTCAGGGCAACAAGCAGGGTATCTGGCCTGCTTTCTGGATGCTGGGTGACTCGCTCCGTCACCCGGGCGGCAGCTGGCCCAACTGTGGTGAGATTGACATCTTGGAGACTGTCAACGGCCAGGCTACCGGCCACGGTACCCTCCACTGTGATGTCTTCCCCGGCGGTATCTGCAACGAGGGCAACGGTATTGGAGGCCCTGTCAACATCGCCAACGTCAACGACTGGCACGCTTGGCGTGTTGAGATCGACCGTACCCCCGGCAACTGGCAGTCCGAGACCCTCACCTGGTCTCTCGACGGCACCAACTTCTTCCAGATCACTGGCTCCCGCATTGGCAACCAGAACGTCTGGAACAACATTGCTCACAGCCCCCTCTTCTTCATTCTCAACGTTGCTGTCGGTGGCAACTGGGTACGTTTTCCCACATGATCTCTTTTGCTTCAAGTTTTATCAGACACGGCTAACACATCTATAGCCTGGCAACCCCAACGGCGCTACCCTTGACGGTTACGGAAGCATGATGGAGGTTGGCTACGTCGCCCACTACTCTACCTAAGAAGCTTGCTTTCTTGGGGTAGCTGTTTGTGACATGCGATACCACAGTACATATGCCTGAGATCCTTTCGGGCTCAGTGGCAAATTAGGAGGATGAGCATTTCCACTTCCTCTTGTCACTATGCACATACATGCCCTTTTACGATGTATATATCCTTTTTCTTCATGTATATATTGCTCTTTGCGTTGCGAAGATGAGTGAATAAGTATGAATTGATGATGCTTATGTTTATACATATAAGAGCTGCTCCTACTGCGTATAAGTGAGGTCGACCGTACCCATGCATAGACATGATGTGTTTGTGATTCACAATTCCAGAGGTTTGAATGCTACCGCTTGGGGTTTCCACTTGAATGTATATGTACAATATTCTATGACTATCTACCCCCAAAGCATCGCCCTTCTATACATGTACCTTTCTATGCAGCACCAGCACCGTCCTCCACCTGTTGAACAAATGCTTGTAGCTCGGCTACCTTCTTCTCAGCCTCCATCTTCCTCTGTTCTTGTAGATCATAAGTCGCCTGCAACTCATCAACCATGAAAGGCTTCAGGGGCGCCTTCTTTGCCGCTCTGTAATCATAGACCACGATATCCTCAAAGCATTTTGCCGCCGGTCGTCTTTGCTGCTCGGAGTACATGACGGCTTCCAAGTAGAAGCGGTCGGAGCTGTAATCCGGCTTCGTGACCAGCTTATGCAAAACAGTGACACGGTCTGGGAAAGTCATGGGCTTTGTCGAAATCAGCCCTGGTTTATAAAGGACAACTGTAGGAGGCTTACAAATTTGAAGTCGGTTCTGATACTCGCCAAGATGAGGCCGATGCTCTTTGGCGACATGAGATCGTACCATTCCTGTTGGTACTTGGGGTCTGAAAACTGTGCAAGGTTTCTTGTCCAGTTGACACGGCCAGACTCAGCGAGCCGATTGTATATGACATTATTGACATGTCCTGGGCAGAATTAGTAACTGAAAACAATTGCGGAATGTTGTAGCTAGTTACCCTGCGATGTAAATACGTCATTAGGATGAAGCTTTAAAGTGAGCGCATCTCAGAGTTGGGCAACTTACCATCATGTCCTTCATTAACCAACAAAACGAGAAAAGGTCAACGCTGTTCCTATTTCAACACGGCATTAAAGGGTATCGCATCCTCACCATGTCTCCCCATTGCACCGTATGTCTATCCAACCCTCGTCTCTCCAGGTCAACCAAGAACCCTTCTCTTCCCGCTGCGAGCTCCAGCCAGTTCTTGTCCAGATATGCCAGTCGTTCCCTCACTTCGTCTACCTTTTTCGGCGCAATTTTGAGCGACAGGGATTGCTGCAGTCTCTTCTGCAAGTCCGATAGCCACCTTGGGTTAATCGCTCCATTTTCCGATGCTGGCGGTGGCGTTGCTACACGTAATCGAGCTGTGGTTGTCAGACCGCGAACCGACGACGGTCGCATTGCATGGATGGCGACATTGCCTCTGATTTTTGAAATCGTGCTTTTCATCTTTGCTGTCTCCTGTTATGAGCCAGTGTAAATCCACAAAGTGAGGCTCTTTGAACGTGTTGTATCATGGTGGGAGAATACTCGGCTTAGTTGCAAGTAATTTAGGAATCGGCTATTCTCGGTATCTTCTTGTCTTGCCGCCATTCTCTGTTATTTTAGCCGTTTCCAGTGGGTCGCGTCACGGCATAATGGATTCGCTGGCTTCTAGAGTAATTCTCCATCATGACTCCTCCGATGCTAGACGGATTGAGTCAAAGAAATTCTAATCATTGTAATCGAAAGTTGACGTAATGCGGGACGTGTTTTGGTCAAGACGAGCAAGACAACCTCAATCTTACACGCATGAGCCTAAATAGATCAAACCGCTGCGTGCATGATTGAAGCGGCATGGATAAGGATTGAAATCTCAAAGTGTTGGTAGCAACACATCATAGACTCTTGCTAAATCGGATCTATTTGCACTGACATCAATTCTTTATCGATGCAGGTACCTGAATTCTTCCTGAATTACACTATGTACGCTATAACTGTTCTCAACTATTCACAACTCATCTACAGCCGTCATCAACTCAAAATGCTTGGTTGGTGCCCTGGTAATCCGGGTTCGCCTTCTTCCACTTCAATAGCTCCCCTGCCCATGTAATTCTTGGTGCCTTTTCCTCAGTCGCCAGCGCCTGTCGGACAACCGCATCAGATAGATCTTTCTCAATCTCAAGACGAGGCAAGTCTTCCTTGACAACCCTCCACTGCTCCTCTGTGAGCGCCTCCTTCGCCAACTCGTACCCGCGGAACTCAGTCCTTATTCCCAGTCGGAGTGCCTGTGCGGCGCCTCCTAGGTTCTCCGGTATATGGGGTGTGGTATGTAGTGACATGGCGAGCCAGGCTTCCCTGGCGGCCGATTCACTCTCACCGTGCTTAAGTAGTAGTTAGACGGCTTCATCGCCGGCAACGATCTCAAAGCGCTTGGGGTTGCCGTCATACTTCTCCACTGTGCTTAGATCATGGTAGATACAAGCAACGAAGAGCACGTGAGGCTCAACTGAAACCCCTTTGAAGGCTTCAAAGGAACCGGGCAGCCCAGCTGACGACGAGTTGAGCAGCGCTTGGGCGTAGATGTATAGGCGGAGGCTGTGGTTGAAGAGGGATGGCGAAAGCGACTTGAGAGCAACGTCAAGGGCCTCTTGGGCGGCAGGGTGGTTCGGCACCAGAGCTTTGGCAGCGGCGCTCAAGGTGACCCGCTCAGTAGATGAGGCATCACCAGTTGTTTGGCACATGGTTGAGGCTGTAGTCTGCGATACGATATCCTTTACTGGTGAGATTTCGAGGGTCACTGGGATGCTTTGAGATGATAGCCAGAGGAAAGAGTAGAAGAGACAGAAGCCGATGGGGGACAGCCCTGGCTTATATAGCTAAATTAACTTGACGATTTGGCTCTCTGCAGTCCATCGAAACGTCAATTCGATGTCGGAATTGTTTAAAGAAGTTACTGGCGACTAGAGTCATGTCCAGTCTCTTCTGGCGCGCCCTACGGCTCCATGGCCTGTCCAATATAGGCCCGTATTTCCGAGCCCGATCGAACCCGATCCGCTGGTATGCAACCTAGAACTCTGGTTTGGGGAACATGATTAGTGCCGTGGGGTACTTAGTTGGGTTAGAACAGCACGCCGAGCAAGCAAGATATTGCGACTACGTGAAGCAAGACATTGCGACTTGTGCGGCGGCATGGCTCAGCGGCATACTTCAGCCGCATTGGTGAGGAGTTATTCACTGACCTACAGTACACAGATGTGTAAGTCGAAAGAGAAACAACATTAGATGATGACTTCTTGTAGTTTTGAACAGCAATTTCAGCTTGGGTTATGAATTCTACCATACTGTGTGACAGCCTTCGAGTGCGACACCCAACTTAGAATCCACTCACTCGTCCTTTGCAATTTTCAACACAATACGGCCCAAAACATCACCCCTCTCCAGCTCTTGATAAATCTTGGGCAAGTCCTCAAACGGACGAACCGTAACCTTGGGCTTGACAATACCTCTTCGTACGAGATCCACCGCCTCCAAGCATTCTTTGAGCGATCCAACCAGGTTACCAGTTATGTGAAGGCCCTTGATGACGATGGTGCTGATGGGCGTTTCAAGAAAGCCTCTCTCTGCAGGAATTCCAACACAGCTAAGCGTCCCGCCGACGGCGAGCATTTCGGCGGCCTGGGCAAACGCCCTTGGATTCGCCGCTGTTACGATGACGGCATCTGCCCCCCCGTTGGTAATCTCGTGAATCTTGTCAATGAGGTTGGGCGTGGTCGTAAAGTCGACGTAGCCGGTTACACCAAGGGACTTGAGGAACTCTCCTTTCTCGGCACCACCGTCAACGGCGTATACAATGGCGCCCTGTGCCAATGCATATTGAACTAGGCATTTGCTATCAGTATAACCGAGATGATATGAAGATATTCGTGCGATAAATACCTGCAAGATGGCCCAGTCCACCACCAGCACCAACGACTACAACCGAATCTCCTGCACTGACATTGCAATTCTTGACTGCCTATACATAGTTATTATTAGTCACTGGTGCATTGACACATACATGTTAAATATCTCGCAGCTTACCTTGTAAGTGGTCAATCCAGCACAGAGAACCGGTCCAGTGGTAACAGGGTCGATATCATCAGGCAACAGGGTAAGATAACCAGCATCCAGAGCGATATACTCCTGGAAACTTCCATCTTCATGATGCAAGTGGTTCGTGCTCTTAATACAATGCTGCTCCTTTCCAGCCAAACAAAAGTTGCATCGTCGGCAGATTCGACTTGCGAATCTAATACCAACATATGTGCCAACTTTGATGTCCTCTTCTACTCCAGGGCCCAAGGCAATGATTCGTCCAATACCTTCATGCCCTCCTACATGAGGTAGCTTGACATTGCGAATTGGTGTTCCCTGAGCCGATGCTGCGATGCCAGCTTGAGTGTGGAGATCTGTACGGAAGAAGGCTTAGACTTGTAATCAAGAGTTTGCCTGTCTCGGAAATACAGTTTGGTGTAAGTGACTTCATTCTTACCGCTCTGGCAGACGCCCGAATAGAGAACTTTTGCCAAGACTTCATTGTGGCCCGGCTGCGGCACCGGATAGTCATGCACAAAGACAACTCCGCCGCCAAGTTTTGGGACAGTAGCCGCTGTCTGAGTCTTGGGAATGTTGACCATTGTCACAGGAAAATGCGGTCGCGGATAGACGTAACGACAGTGAGTATAAAAATGCTTGCGGATAGACACAGTTGTCGCGGATAGATTGCGGATAGATGTCTATTCGTAACGTGGTTGAACGACTACATATACCACGTCCTTGCGATGGATGAAATTTGATCTTTTATAGGCATCCCAACAGAAAGCATCAATTCCATCTTTACCACCAAATGCTTTGATTCGCCCGGTTGAGATGGTGTAGTCACGCGACTGGTTGTTCATACAGTCTCGACGCAATTTCTCCAACTTCCCCGCCAATTTGCCAAATTGTCCAGCATTTGTCCGGGTGGCCAGGCCAGATCGGCAGCGTTGATCGATTTAGCTACGGTGATACATTTATTGAGTACATGTGATTGGCAATACTGGTAACTTGGTTGCCTGCGTCAGCACTTTGTTTCATGTGACGTTGTTTACCTTGCCTCAAATGCACATCCCAAGACATATGTACTCCGTGTATAAGTCGAAACAGCCTGGAATGATATACCCAGGGCCCTGCATTAGGTACATGTATGTGTAGCTTGAATAGGCATGTATATAACACCTTCCAGCATTGTCTTCCATTGCTCAATCCTCTTGACTCTGAAGACATGCTTTACCGTGTAAGTGACACAGATGCAAATAAATTTGAAATCAGCACCTATCCGCACACTCCAGATTTGCCTATAATTCTCCATTGGTGGTTAGCGGACCCAATACCCGGCATGGCACCGCAGTCGGAGCTTTTCTTTAGCTCATCGTAACGACATAAACGCATCCCTCAACCTTTAACCCCCCGCTCAACCCCCTCGTTCGTGGGGGCCAATTGAGCGCCGACGCATGGCAATACATGCAGCTTGCACTCGTATTCCATACATAAAGTCTGTACCCAGAGTTATGCGTGACTCGCTCGACGGACAAACTTGCACGAAGGCCCAACGCCATGGCTGTCATTCGTCCTCCGCTCCACCGTGACCGATATCACGCCTAGGCTCAGTAATTGTCCGGCCAGGTAACTTCAATATTTCCTTAAATTACTCCGGACTCAGCTTTTTCGGGGCTCCGTCCATCATCTGAGCTCAACCGCCCATGGCCAAGAGATCCTGCGACTTCTGTGTTCAACGCAAAACTCGGTGCGACAATGGCCGGCCATGCCGCAAGTGCTTGACGCACAGCCTCCACTCGAATGCACCTATTTGAATCCGGTGCTTAAACGCGGCCCAAAGACTTCCAAACTCACGCAGCGGTGCAATTGGAAATGGAGAATCGACCCTCAGATTCAATCCCCAGTCTCTCCCGGACATGTTGATCCAAACTCGCCGGGATTCGCCGCCAATGCTACGGCCTATGACAAGGCAGAAAGGCTGCCTCTGTCTATACTCAGACCGGTGATTGAGGCCTACAGTTCCCGCATGTATCCCGTCTGGCCAGTCCTCCATGTGCCAGATCTCATCAACAGGCTTGAGAAGCTGGAAACGAGTGATTCGCCATATGCTGATGTTTATCCCATGACACTGGCACTATGCTCGGCGACAATGGCTCAATTGAACTTGACTGCGATGAAGGATATTCCACCTCATATTACCAGCGAATACATGGAGAAGGAGTGTAACCGACATCGCAACCTAATAAATTATCGAGAGCATCCTTCCGTTCAGGGGGCCCTCACGTCCTTCTTCCTACATGTCTACCATGCAAAGGCCGACAACAGAAAAGCATCCATGGTCTATCTGCAAGAAGGCATCTCAATTGCTCGACTTCTCCGTCTAGACCGGATAGAGCTCGAGTTTTGTCGACTTCCAAATGATGTCGATGATGGGCAAACCCCAGCAACCGCTCACAAGCGCCTCGTTTATATCCTCTTGTGGGTTAGCGAAAGGTAACCTACATTTGAAGCCATGTCTCCATTTCAAAGAAGCATAAAAGCTAATACTCTGTTTTTCCAAATCAGGGGCTACGCTATCCAACATGATCTCCCCATCTCCATACTTGAGACAGTCCGGATTCCGACGGACAACATGGATGATTTTGACAAGTACGGAAAAGGACTGATCGAACTTGCGACGTTATTTGCGGCGTTTGACGCCTTCTTTTATCGTACAGCTCGGTATATATACGCAGCCTGCCAAGGTAATTCTGATGAGCATCGTCTCATAGCAGTGCAGCGATCTCTGGAAAATATCACCCCAAAAGCTTCTGAATATGATTTGGTGCAACGGGCAGATTATAACATTACCAGGCATTGGATGCGAATTCTGATTTGGCAACAAGCCATGTCTCAAAGTCTGCTATCGTCCTCTGCAGACGACGATTCAATGACCTTTCTCTTTCCGTCTCAAATAGCACAAGATTTTCTCTCCTCAATTACAGTCAACTCGAAGGAACATTTGGTTTCATTGGGAAGAGATCAGGTATGTGCATAAACGCATACAACCCTCATAGCTCAGATCTAACAATGAGATAGCTGATTAAATCCTTTGAAATCACAAACACGCTGGCAGATGTGATATTATGCACCACCAGTACCTACAGTACTCCTCTCGTACAGGATTCCTACAACTCTCGCCGCAAATCGTATTTTGGTACACAGCGAGAATGTTGGAAATACGGACCAGCAGATTTTCTACACGCAATGTATCAGACAATTTCCCCATTCCTAACCTACGACAAACGGCTGAACGATATGATACGACTCAAGGCCGCAGATGCGTTGTTGCGGTCACCGAGTAGGATAATCCCGAGGGGTGTTGGTGAGGGATCACCTGTGGGGGAGGAAGGGCAGGGAGATGAGAATGGTAGAATTCTGGAGCAAATTCTCGGGTTTACGAATGAGGGAGATTCTTGGAACATGAATACTGACCTCGACGGCTTGGATTTGAGACTGGATATTGATGAGTTGGGTCAAGTCAAGATTCCGTTTAGCAGCGATACCCTGTAGACATTTTTGCAACTGTCTTGCTCAGTGTGTCTTCAGCTATGAGTCTCTTACTTGAAACTATCTTTCAAAGGTATGTGAATATACATGGTGATCCATGTGTGATTATAAATATCTAAAGTTTTGATGGACCATAATGGGCTGCTACTTGATGCCATTTTACGTTTGGTACTCTTTATTGCGTGAGATGATGAAATCCTTTCGAGAAATTATCTTTTTAGATATTGTAGTTTAGATACTACCCTTTACCTATCCTCCCATCCCATTTACATCGTCTCTCTCACTATATAAATTACAGTCCAGAATCCGCACCACGTCAAGCATATATGTATACCAATATATATGACCAATGTCTAACCAGGGTAGGCGGCAATAGCGCTAGTGAAGCCTTCCGCTACTTGCGCCTCGACACTAAGCACAGCAGTGTTCTTTGAATCTCTGCCACGAATATTAAGAAACGAGTAATTGTTTCTTATTGTATGCTGCGCTTGTTCATGCATTTGCTATCAGTACAGGGTGTGGCTACATGGTGGATGTCCCTGTACTTTGCTCCAGAGTCCCGTTAGCGCCATTAGTGGCGTAGTTACCACTGAACCTTTCAAAGCTCAGGTCCATGTACTTTCACTACCTACCTCTACTTAGACGTACCTATAGTTAATATATGATACAGTGCACAGGCGTTTATTATTACATGCTGTATAGCACATCCTATACATATATCCAGATACCAATTTATATAGAAGCAGCTACGTACTAGACTGGTACTTTTGCTCGCCCATATATTCCGCCTGGTGGGGGACAAATGACGTGCGGGTTCGCCGTCCTTATCAGCGGCCTTCCATTGCCTCCGATAGCTGACTAAGGCCCCAATGTACTCGCCACCAAATGCTCGCTAGTCCAGCCCATACGAAAAGTACAGATCGCGGCTTGGAAGCGAACTTGTGGAATTCTCAAACTCCGCCGACGAGGCTCCCGTCTGGCCTTTTTCTTTCCTGAAATCTTCAATGACCGGACCTGCGACGGCCCCTCACTGTTGATTCCTCGCGCCGCTCTACTTGCTGTCCGGAGGCCGTTGGGGTGCCTCACATCATCTGCCTGTCATGGCAGCCCTCGTGGACAACCCGCAGATCAAGCATGCGGAGTTGCTTCGTCCGCTGCCCTTCCACTTCCACGCCTACGTCTGGCCCTTTGCCATTCTCTGGCCCATCTTCCTGAGGTACTATCTGACCCCGGATCTCTACGAAAAGCACATTGGCGCCTCCGAATGGACCTTTGTCTGGTGCGGGACCATCATCACCCTCCAGTCTCTTGTTTGGCTGAGCACGCACTGGAGCGTCACTCTGGATGCGCGATTCACTGCGACCAAGGTCCAGGACAAGGATATCCAGGATGCTCAGCTGGTCAAGGTTATTCCCATTGCAAACGCCGGCTCCAGCGAAATCTGCAAGCTGTTGCGGGACAAGGTACGTCTTTTTCCCTTTGTTCCTCAGCCCACCATCGTGCCGCCATTAACTAACGCAACTTTACTCGGTAGGTTGGGGGCAAGACCAATCTCTCATTCCTGTTCCAGAAACGCCGTTTCCTCTACGATCCGGAGACCAAGACCTTTACCACCCTCACGTATCCCATCGATGGCGAGCCGAAGCCCACCATTGGCCACTTCCAGGCTTCCAAGGGTATCGACAAGCAGTCCGAGTTGACCCGCATCGAGCAGCATTATGGCACAAACACTTTCGATATCCCCGTCCCAACATTCCACAGAACTCTTCAAAGAGCATGCCGTCGCGCCCTTCTTCGTCTTCCAGATCTTCTGCGTTGGCTTGTGGATGCTCGATGAATACTGGTACTACTCCCTGTTCACTCTGTTCATGCTTGTCGCATTTGAGAGCACCGTCGTCTGGCAACGCCAGCGTACCTTGAACGAGTTCCGCGGAATGAGCATTAAGCCCTACGATGTTTGGGTCTACCGTCTTGGCAAATGGACCGAGGTCCAGAGCGATGCGCTCTTGCCCGGTGACCTTGTGTCCGTTGGCCGAACCAAGGAAGACAGCGGCGTCGCATGCGATATGCTCCTAGTTGAAGGCACTGCCATTGTCAACGAGGCCATGCTTTCCGGAGAAAGTACCCCGCTGCTCAAAGACTCGATCCAGCTGCGCCCGGCCGATGCTCTACTAGAGACGGAGGGACTCGACAAGAACGCCTTCTTGTGGGGTGGCACCAAAGTTCTCCAAATCACCCACGGAAACCCTGACCAGGAGAAGCCCAAGTTGGCTTCAGGCGTCCCTGCTGCCCCCGACAATGGAGCTTTGGCTATTGTTATCAAGACTGGCTTCGAGACTTCGCAAGGCAGCCTTGTCCGAACTATGATCTACTCCACCGAGCGTGTCTCTGCCAACAATTTTGAGGCCCTCTTGTTCATCCTGTTTCTTCTCGTCTTCGCGATTGCTGCCTCTTGGTACGTCTGGGACGAAGGCGTGCGAAGGGATCGCAAGCGCTCCAAGCTCCTACTTGATTGTGTTTTGATCATCACCAGTGTTGTGCCTCCCGAGCTGCCAATGGAGCTTAGTCTCGCAGTCAACACCAGTCTGGCAGCCCTTGCCAAACTGGCCATCTTCTGCACAGAGCCATTCCGAATTCCATTTGCTGGACGTGTCGATATCGCTTGTTTCGACAAGACTGGAACCCTTACTGGTGAAGACTTGGTTGTGGAAGGTATTGCTGGGCTGGGCTTGAACCATACCGACGTTGAGGACAAGCGAGAAGGCGATGGCGCCCACTCTACCATCATTGCCGTCAAAGAGGCTAGCCTGGAGACCCAATTGGTACTCGCTACCGCTCACTCCCTGGTACGATTGGATGAAGGTGACATTGTGGGAGACCCAATGGAGAAGGCTACTCTTACTTCTCTTGGCTGGGGCCTCGGCCGTAATGACATTCTCTCAAGCACTCCCAAGGCTGGCACTACCCACGGCAACGTCCACATCAAGCGCCGTTTCCAGTTCTCCTCTGCACTTAAGCGTCAGAGCTCCGTTGCGTTTGTCAATGGAATTCATATTGCGACCGGCCAGAAGATCAAGGGCACATTTGCTGGTGTCAAGGGTGCTCCCGAAACAATCCAAAAGATGCTCGTTGAGGTGCCCGCTGATTATGAGGAGACGTACAAGTACTTTACTCGCAAGGGATCTCGAGTTCTCGCACTGGCATACAAGCAACTGACTGTTGATTCCGAATTGGGCTCCTCCAAAATTAACGACCTCAAGCGAGAAAAGGTTGAGGCTGATCTCACATTCGCTGGCTTTTTGGTGCTTCACTGTCCCCTCAAAGAAGACGCCAAGGAGGCTGTTCAGATGCTCAACGAGAGTAGCCACCGTGTTGTTATGATTACTGGTGACAACCCTCTTACAGCTGTGCACGTTGCCCGTGAAGTCGAAATTGTTGACCGCGATGTTCTTATTCTGGACGCCCCCGAGGATAACCATGGCGACGAGATGCTTATTTGGAAGAGCGTTGACGACAAGGTTACCATTCATGTGGATCCTTCAAAGCCCATCGACCCGGAGATTCTCAAGAACAAGGACATTTGCGTGACCGGATATGCTCTTGCCAAGTACAAGGGCCAGCCTGGATGGAAGGACATTCTCCGCTATACCTGGGTCTATGCTCGAGTATCACCAAAGCAAAAGGAAGACATTCTGCTGGGTCTGAAGGATATGGGCTACTACACCTTGATGGCTGGTGACGGCACCAACGATGTCGGTGCCTTGAAACAGGCCCACATTGGCATTGCTCTCCTCAACGGTACCAAGGATGACTTGACTCGCATCGCAGAGCACGCTCGCAACACCAAGCTCAAGGAAATGTACCAGAAGCAATGCGAGCTCATGAAGCGCTTCAACCAACCGCACCCCCGTCCCCGTCATGATTGCCCACCTCTACGCACCTGGCCCTACCAACCCCCACTACCAAAAGGCTATTGAGCGCGAGGCTACCAGAAAGAAGATTACGCCCGAGGAATACATTAAGCAGCATGGCCACCCTGTGGAGACCATTACCTCTCCCGGTGCTCAGAATCTCATCAACGACCGTCAGCAACAAGTCAACAAGAAGGCGGCCAGTTTGGCTGACCAACTGACCAGCAGCATGATGGAAGCTGAGATGGGTGATGACGAGCCCCCGACTTTGAAACTGGGAGACGCTTCCGTCGCTGCTCCGTTCACCTCCAAGCTTCGCGATGTCATGGCTATCCCCAACATTATTCGTCAAGGCCGATGCACCCTGGTCGCCACAATCCAGATGTACAAGATTCTTGCTCTGAACTGTCTGATCAGTGCCTACTCGCTGTCTGTTTTGTACCTTGAGGGTATCAAGTTTGGCGATACGCAGTACACCATCAGTGGTATGCTCATGTCTGTTTGCTTCTTGAGCATCTCCCGAGCTCGCGTTGTGGAACGGACTCAGCAAAGAGCGACCCCAGCCCAACATTTTCAACATCTACATCATCGGATCTATTCTGGGACAATTTGCTGTTCATATTGTGACTCTCATCTACATTGCTCGTTTGTGCGATAGACTTGAACCGTAAGTGTCTCAACATGTCTAAGTGTCTCGTAATCTCTTACTAACCTTGCTATAGACGCTCCGGAGACATTGATCTCGAGGCTGAGTTTACGCCGTCGCTGCTCAACTCTGCAATTTACTTGCTGCAGCTGATTCAGCAAATCTCTACCTTTGCCATCAACTACCAGGGCCGACCCTTCCGTGAGTCCATCACTGAGAACAGGGCCATGTTTTATGGTATCGTCGGTGTCTCTGGCCTCTCCTTCATCTGCGCCCTCGAGCTGATGCCCGAAATCAACGAACAAATGAAGCTGGTGCCTTTTACCGACGAGTTCAAGACCAAGATGTCTACCGTCATGGTTCTAGACTATGTGCTCTGCTGGCTTATTGAGGTCGTTTTGAAGAGATTCTTCAGCGACTACCGCCCGCGCGACATTGCCGAGCGCCGCCCTGAGCAGCTCAAGCGCGAGATGGAGCGCAAGAAGGAGGTGGAGAGGAAGAAGACTGAGCAGGATGACAAGGAGAGGCTGGAGAAGGTGGCCGAGTTTGAGAGGAGGGTCGAGGAGCGCAAGAGGAAGATTGAGGCGTGGGCCACGGGCCGTCAGCAGCCGGCGGCGTCTGGATCATGATGATTTCCATTCCCTTTCTTGTTGGGTTTCCGGCGGACGGCGAAAATCATTTAGGAAGAGAAAGAAAAAGAAAAGAAAAGAGGTATATTGATAGAGGTGGAGGCTGTGTAATGCTGTTAGATGCTTAGGAAGGGATGCCGAGTAATGTAGACACCGATAAAGCCTGAATCTAATAGAGTTTTCCTCTTAATGATACTTATCCTTCTTACTCATACCTACTATTATCTATTAAATACACAATGATGAAAAGGAGGAAGCTTCGGAAATTAGGATTTTCTTGTATTTATTTTGTTTGCTAATGTTACAGAGACTCGATTGAAGTCTATGGCAGCTGCAGAACAGCGGGGAAATAGGGAGCCTCATAAAAGCCATGATTTTCTCGTGCGTACGTTTTTTTTTTCTTCTTTCATCCAAACCTCCCCTATATTTTCCGTGTACCATCCTCACAAAGCCCCAGCCCAACCAAGCCGCCTGCAAGCAGCGAGCCAGTCCCCGTGGTCCAGTTCCACCCACCTTTAATCTTTCTCCCCCCTCGGACGTTTGTCTCATTAAAAAAAGAAACGCTCAAGTCATGCTGAAAGGCATTTCAAGTCGCTTTAGTTGCCGGGGTTCTCCTGGACAAAGGCAACACCCTTGGCAATATTCTTCTTGAGATCGCCCAGGCAGGCCTCGACGAGCTTCTGCTCGTTGGCGTCGATCTTGCCAATGGGGTGGATCTTCTCAACACCGTCGGGCCCGAGCTCGACGTTGGTGCTGAAGAACTCGATGCCCTGGTCCTTGTACAGGGGAGACTCGACAAAGGTGGGCTCAATGACGCCCTTCTCGCCGTCGGCGGCGCGGAGGAGAGCATCGGCCATGCGGGCACCGGCGAAAGCCATGGAGAGGGTGGCAGAGCCGGCACCGTCCTTGGCCTTGACGACCTCGTCACCACCGAACTGGACACGGTTGACGAGCTCAGCGTTGGAGGAGAGGTCGGGGTGGTTGCTCTGGCTGAAGAGGGGAACAATGGTGACACCAGAGTGACCACCGATGACGGTGATCTTCTCGTCCTTGGGGTCGGTGCCCTTGATCTCGGAGACGAAGCGGCTAGCTCGGACAACATCGAGGGTGGTGACACCGAAGAGCTTCTTGGGGTGTAGACACCGCGGGCCTTGAGACCTCGGCGCAGATGGGGACGGTGGAGTTGACGGGGTTGGAGATGATGAGGAGCTTGGCCTCGGGGGCGGACTCGGCAACAGCCTTGGCCAGGTCGCGGACGATGGAGGCGTTGGTGTTGAAGAGATCGTCACGGGTCATGCCGGGCTTACGGGGGACACCAGCGGGAATCAGGACAATGTCGGAGCCCTTGAGGGCGGCAGCAAGGCCGCTGGGGGTGGCCTCATAGCCCTTGACGGTGGACTTTGTGTTGACGTGGGAGATGTCAGCGGCGACACCTGCGAGCAAGCAAGAGAGAAGGAGACGGTTAGCCATTGACACTTTTGGGAGGCCCGGGAACAGGATGCCCGAGGGAAATTGGAAATTGGCGCAAGGGGAGCGACGTGGACTTACCAGGTCCGCCACGGATGTCGTACAGAGCAAGCTCAGTGACGCGGGTGTTGAGCTTGAGGAGGAGAGAGAGAGGCTGGCCAATGCCACCGGCAGCACCGAGGACGGCAACCTTGGACAGCTAATACGCCAAAGAGCAGCTGGTCAGCACACACGATCAGGTATACAGACAGAGTTTTGGGCGCTGAGAGGGACGAGCCAGCAGGCGGGGGAGGGGGGACGAGGGGCTCGTACGTTGCGGGCAGAGGCAGAGAAGGCCCTGCGCTGGATTCTGGAAGCCAACATGATGGTCTAAAGCGAGATGCGAGGAATTGATCCAAGGACAGAGGCGATTGGGGCGGTTGGTGGAGAGCAGGAAAAGGATTCGGCGCTGAGGATGGTGAGGGTTCTTGTAGCTGGCGAGGACAAAATGCGCAACGGCTGTGGCTCAAGGCCGGCTATAATCCGGGATTTCCCGGCTGAACTCGCTGGATGGGGCCAGGTTGCCGCATTGGGTCAAGGCGGCTCTCGGACAGGCACAAAGCTCAACGGACCGGCCGGAGGGAAGGCAAGGGGAGGGAATTTCGGGCTCTGTTTTGTTCCAGAGGAGCCGCTGGAGCGAGATGTCCGGAGGGGGGAGTTGCTGCAGATCTCGTCATTTTGGCCGGCTGACGGACGACGTAAGCGAGCTGGGAGAGGATGGGGATTGTGCTGTGCTGTTGGTTGAAGTTGGGTTGGTGAGTGTGAGTGCCTACAAAGTAGTAGACGACCGCTACATGTTGGATAGTGTGGACAAGACGTCGACTTAATGCCGAGGAGCTACGTCTGTGGCTGCAATTCTACATCTACAACCTAATTCAGATTACCGAGTACAGTAGCGAACTACTTGCACACATACCTACATATATTGTGGTACGGGTATCGGTGCAGCATGGGGCAAAGGCGCCGGCAACAGAGGCTGAAGCCGGGCTGGGATCAATCGCCTCCCACTTGCAACCCCACCATTATTATGCTACCTACTAAACCAGTGGCACTCTACAGAGGACACACATCCAGGACAATGGATTGGCTGACAATATTAAAAAACATGAATGCAATAACATGAAATGCAATCAACCGGCACTCTCACCTTGAGTGGCCTGGCTCCCCGGGTTTTAGTCTCATGTAAATGCGATTTCTCTTTTCGGCATGACTCATCTGCCGCTACAGATAAAGTCCCTTCATCCACCGATAAAGACCAACAGCTTTGGAGCTTTGCTTGACTTGCGCCCCTCCATATCGAGCTCAGTGACAGTGACACAATCCAATACCTGCACCCAATTCAACATCCAGCTTCCATATACCCAACACAAATAAAACTGCGGAAATCGTCGCCTCAATGTCCATCTACCAGCTCGCCCAGCTGCTGCCGCTGCCAGACGAGGAACTGCAGCAAGTTCTCGACTATGCCTCGACTCTCTCCAAACCCGAAGCCGTCACACACTTCAGCAACCTCCTCGGCGATTCGCCTGCCGTAATCGATTTTATATCTACGTTCAACGCTCGTCGAAAAGATCCCGCGGCTCCCGCAGCTGCTCTAGCCCCTCCAGCCGCTTCGACATCAAAAGCTCCGTCCAAAGCCTCAAAACCTGCCGCTCCTGCAACAATAGACGCCGTGCCCAAATCAACCAGAGGGCCGAAGAAGAAGAAGGCGGCGATACACACCCCAGAGGCCCGAAAAGTCGACGACTATGCTGGTCCAGCTGGAAAGGCATACAATAAAAAGGATTCCGATCTGGAGTACATATCTCAGCGATCCAGTGCTCCGAGCAGCAATCGTCCGTCAAGGACAGCCTCGCCGGCAAGACCTTCCATCAAGGAACCAACTGTTACCAAGGCGGCGCAACCTACCAAGGTTGAAGCGCCAGTACCAAGGCAATCGAACTCTACAGCAGCTGGTTATCTCATATCCGACGGTCCAAAAAAGCCAAAGCCCAAGTCTACACCAGTTTCTCGTACGTCGACGCCAAAGCCGGCCAACGGCGGAAATGTCACCAAGATTTCGATTTCGGGAGGTGTGCCCATGGCGGGCCAGTCTACGGCGTTGGCTGATCTGGATGCTGCCATCCGATCGCTAGAAATTACGACAAACCCAACGCTAGAAAAGGACACCAAGTCAAGGAAATGCAATTGCGTCGCAGCTCGACACCCTCTTCAAGCCGCGGCCCCCAACTGTCTTTCTTGCGGAAAAGTCATCTGCTTGAAGGAAGGCTTGGGGCCATGTACATTCTGTGGAACACCACTACTAAGTTCCGACGAGATTCAGGCCATGGTTAGAGAGCTCAAGGACGAGCGTGGCAGGGAAAAGATGGCGGCGAACGCAGCGGCTCATCGCAGGGCAGATGTGGCCAAGACACCCGCACCGTTTACGCCGCCGCGAGGGTTGGACAGCGATGCTCCGTCGCTGTCTGAAGCGGCTGCCAAAGCACGAGACCATCGAGACAAGCTGCTCAACTTCCAGGCCCAAAATGCCCAGCGCACGACGGTGAGAGATGAAGCAGCAGACTTTGACGTGTCGGGAGCCATGGGTGGAATGGGCAGCATGTGGGCGACGCCCGAAGAACGAGCAAAGGAGTTGAAGAGACAGCAGAAAATCATGCGAGAGATGGAATGGAACGCACGGCCAGAATACGAGAAGCGGCAGCAAGTGATTAGCATTGATCTTTCTGGCCGTCGAGTCGTGAGGACCGTTGCACCTGTTGAACGCCCAGTCACACCAGAGGAAGATGAGGCTCAGGATGTCGACTCTGGCATCCTACAAGAGACGTCTGGAAACAAGAACGCTGGCGGGGCATTTAGCGCAAATCCGCTCCTGGGGGCCGTGATGAGGCCTGTCTATGATGCCAAAGGCAAAGGGGCCGAGGCCGAGGGCCGAAGCAGCCGCAGCAAGGGATGGAGGAGGGTTCAAGACGACTTGGACAATAACGAGGGAGTTATTCTCGACGGAGGAGCGTATGGCTTACAAGCGGCTGGCGGAGACGAACCGGAGCGCGGATAGCGCGTGTATTTACGCACACAAAGTCTCATGAAGATGGGAGGGGGGCAGTGGTTATAACACCTCTTACAGTAGTAGATGCCCGTTGTAAATGAAGCCCGTAAAAGTACACACGATACCAACGGACGCCATAAAATAGAATACCTAGAAACTTACTGTCCTTGGGTTGCATCTACAGGTAATTCTCGCACCATTTTGGTACCTTGATGAGTACATGATGGAAGTATCCCAAGAAATAGACATCACGTGCCGGCAATGCGGCATGAAAACCCTTACCCACCAGCTGGTGCTAATAATAGCTCGAGGCTGTAGCGGGCTGAAATCAGACTTTTTGGCTGCTGACTAAGACATAAAGACGTGTTCGCGTCATCCACGTGACTTCGTGTCATGACGAATTTCGCGAACCATCAAGGCTCAACTCAACCGCAAAAAAGCCTCTGCAGGGTTGCACAGCCCGCACCACAAAGACGAGGGAAAAAAGTAAACTGGTGGAGTGTGCCGGAGGGCTGTCGAACACGGGAAACTCCATGGTTGCCGATTGATTTGCCACGCCAGCAGCAAACTTAAAAACCCGGCCAGGGCGAAACTGGCCTCGCCTAGAGCCATTTTCGGCCTCTCAGCTGAATTCTGGATAGGTTAGGAATCTGCCAATTGACTCCGGCCCGGCGCAGAAGAAAAAAAAAACTCCCAGCCCATTACTCGCGGGTTTTTTTTGAGGGGGCGGGGAGCGATTTTGCAGAGCACAAGCCAAGAAAAGGTCGTGCAGCAAATGTCCCACCAAGGTTCTCAAACTAACGACGAACCCTGTATAACGGAGTCACTGACGAGGAGCGATATGCATGTCCTTTGAGTGAGGCTTTTGTCCAGTCTGTGCAAAACTGCGCAACCCACAAGGCCGCGCCCCGAGGGTTGCATTTTGCGGGCAAACGAGACGAGAAAAAATCGACAGTAGCGCCGTTTTCTTGGGCTGTCCATGCAAGGTCGGGTAGGATGATGTGAGAGAGCTGCAGGCGGCCCTGCTTTGGTATTAGCGAGCCCGGCCGCTGAAGATTTCCCATGTTCCTTGTGCAGAGGAGAAATTTGATGGTTGACGACATGAAACTATCGCGGTGGTGACACAGAACCGAGAGACTCACCCAGCCAGCCTGAGACTTGTTACATGGTATACACTTGCGAGTACTCTCTCCCTCCGCTCTCTCCCTCTCTCCCTCTCTCCCTCTCTCTCCCTCCTCGTGCGACACTGGACAGATTGAGGCTTCGGGTTGGACAGTTTCCCTTTGACCTCTTTTCCTCTCTCGATTCAATCAATCAGTCAATCAATGTCCCTTTGAACCTACAAAAGACGCCGGGTCCACCTAACCCACCGGCTTAGCGCTGGTGCTCCAGTGCGCGTGATGCTCTGGCACTTCTGGCATCTCTGTCGATGGCTTCGCGCCTAGCCTCAGTGAGGTAGGTCCACTGAGTGATGGCGAATGCCACTGGACGCTCAGCGAGTAGAGTGCAGAACTTATGGGGCGCTGGCCGGACTGCTCTAGCGACCGCAGCGCCTACCTGTGCTGCTGTCACCGCTGGCCGTGGACGCTCAGCGCTGCGCTTTTGGCGGTCTTGGGGGGACCTTTTGGGGATCCCGTCCTTGCCCGTCCCTCCCGCATCCGTCGCGACTGGACCGCGCGTAACCCACACACACAAACCGAACCAAACCAGGACCGACATTGATCATTTCTGCTGCCTCACTGACGGACACCCACCAGGCCTTTGCAACCACCATTGCTGTATTTGCTTCCTCTCTTGCTTCACATCGCATCACATACCGGTCTGTACTGTACCCTATTTCAGACCCATTGCTGGCCCCCCGTCTCTGCCCCCAGCCTCCCTCTCGACACGCGCCAACGCGCCGTTGTTGGTCTTGAATTCCCCCCAGACCAGAACGTCCC
>MDJU01000102.1:0-71781 GCA_001721665.1 Trichoderma pleuroti
CAACCCCCTGGACCCTCTGACGCCAGATACGTCGGAAATCCTCAAGGCGGCCCCATGATGAACCAGGGATACCAGAATCCGGATGGCCCGTATGTTTCAACTGGAGCCAACATGCCTCCCAGGAACTATCCCAATGATCCCTATGCCGGTGGCCACCCCGGACCGTCTGTCCCGGCACCTCAACAACCCGTATATGCCTCGAGCCAGCCTGTCCAGCCAGGATATCCCGCCCCAAGCTACCCATATCCCAACCAGGCTCCTCCTTCGGGCGCTCCAGTCTATGCTACGCAGCCCCAGGACCCCTTCTTCGGCCGAGGTGCGTCTCCCAACAAACACCACCCCAAGCCTACATGTAATTTGAATGCGCTCGTCTGATTTTGTAGCTTCCCCAGCAGGCCAAACCTCTCAGCAGCCACAAGGGTATGCCGCACAGGGACATGCATATGATGAAACCCCTCCTCCAACTCGCACTTCCGTTCCCCCCGCAGAAACACAGACACCACCTCGGGAATCAAGTACTCGTCTGAGTGACCGGGAAGGCGGCGACAGGAACCACCGACCACCACCTCGCCGATAAGGGGAGAGGGAAATGCTTGAAATGACACGTCACTGCGAGGCGTCGGCTGACTATTTTCTGATATAATTCCATCGTCAGAGCTCAACCCGGCCCCCCATGGATTTGAATGTCTTGCTCTCCCCTTTCTATCAATTTAGATAAAAAAAAACTCCCAAGGCAGGCACTGGTAGGGCTCTCGTGGACTTTGCACAGAAGAAGATTGAAGACCACAGGACACATTTCTAGACTGGATGGCCCTTCTTTTCTTTTCTCTCTCTCTCTCTCTCTCAGCCTTTCCGGACCTTGGACCGATAATTACCAGGAGATGCGCCAAGTTTTGATGTCTTTTTTTTTATCCGCGCCATCTTCACGTCTTCTTCTCTTTTCTTTTATTCGGAATCCCTGAATTTGCACTTCACAAGTCATGTCTTTTTTTTTTCGAAGCTTTTTGACAATGCATTTGTTTCTGTGTGGGATGGGTCAAATACCGAGCTTGTTGCCGGCTACAATGATAGCCTTGGATGAATAACGCCTGCATATGTTTGATAGCACTCGCTCCTGGCACAAGGTGGGAAAAGAGAAGCGCAACTACGAATGCTTCTTGGGGGTGTGGACTGTCTTGAAATCTTGCTGCCCCGGACTGGCCATGGGCGGAGTTCTTTGTGTTTGTCTCGACTCGGTTTTCCTTGGCGATTGCTGAGCATTCTCAGCCAAAGCTGGTTGTCTCGATCATGCCATTTAATAGAGTAGCAAAGCCGGACTCCAGGGCAGCAAGGTGAGCCTCATGGTTTGTATTATATTAGCCATAACCTGTTGAAAGGATCATCATTGCCACTCTTGTCGTTTTTTTGTTTCATCGCGTTGCTTCGTTTTTGACTGCTGCTTGTTTCGCTTCGAGACGTAATTGACCACATGGAGCCGTCTGGGACTACATCACCTCGGGGACTGACGGAGCCGGAGTTGTTTAGTCGTGTGAATGCCAGCAGCCGGAAACACTCTGCATGCTAACCGCAACAAGACGCACTTACCAATCTCTGGACGAGATTAATGAACGCCGGAATGTAATTGCCCTTTTTTTTTCGTTCCATGTCCGGACTCCCATGGTGCCTTATAGAGTCGATTCAACAGTACAAGCTTTCGAGCCTCGTATAAGCGTAAATTGATCAAGTAGTGTACTCTGAGACGATCATCGGGGGTATATTGTTTGCCGGTTTCCTACATTCACCGTTGGCCAAGTCTAGTTGATGCTCCAAACACTTTGTAGCCTGTGCAGTTTATTTGTTTGCTTTGCCATCGCCTGTGGACTTGTCGTTTTTGTGATTCACCATCATCACGGGATGGATGAACATTGTTGCAAGAGATGCCATCATTTGAACACTTGACGGATGCCGTCCACGGTTGCACAAATCAGGTGTTGGCACTTTCGACACGAAACTGAATGCGCTGTCGTCATGTCGAGTTTGGTTGGATTGATATGATGTGGCAAGCCTAGACTGTATTTCGTAGAGTAGAGCTGTTGCCTTTGGCTATGCCAACAGATGTTAGTTCTCTCGCAACACAGAGGCACTGCCAACGGTTCAACGTTTCGATGACATACGTTCTTGTCTCACTCCTGTGGGCAACATTTTACATGGAGCTGTCGGGTTGTATACCAGTGGCAGTCATTAGGCACATGTCCTTGACCGAACTGTAGCGTCGGTAATGGGCTCATAATAGCAGCCGCGTGGCATCATTTATTCCTGTTAGTTAGCAAGAGCTTACGTTTCACGTCATCCAATGCAAGCAATGGGGAGCATTCATTCCTAACCTAGAGCAAATTTGTTGGCATCTACCAGCAGGTTCATCTCTTGCCTACCTGGCAACTGTGGCATGACAGACTATGGGGAGAATTACACAGTGGACCCCGTAAGGCGTACCGGCCGTGAAGAGCGGATAGTCGCGTCAGTGGCGGGTCGGGAAATCACAGAGTTTGGGCAAAGCCTGTCGAATGCAGACCATGGTCGTCTCGCGACGGCGCTCAACGGCAACCAAGGCATCGTGACGGACATGGCATTTGGAGATTTGGAGCCTTGTTTGCTTGGGACACGATCAAAGATGCGCGTTTTGATATTCATGCACGTTGCCGTGGCATCGGCAAGTCGAGATTATGTTCCACTGCAGGAGCGCACAGGAAAAAGGGGCCCATGGTAACTGAATAACGATGACGAGGCCAGAGGGACGGACATCTGGAAGCAATACCAGAAACGCGATGAATGCACGAAAAAAAGGCTCAGAAGAAGGGCAAGATGCAAGAGCCTCGTTTGACAGAGCTACGTGATGAGTTCCCAGCAGGCACCTGCTCATGGAATGGCAAGTCGAAGCGGTGACTTTTTAATCGACACCGCGATCATCCGGCTGTTCCTGCCTCTTTCAGGTTCAAACGAGGTTCTCGCCAAAGTGCGCCAATAGGCTACAAATAACTGCGGCCGGGCAATTCCACCGGCATTTTGCCAGCTCGTCTCATTGGGCCAAAACAGCCCCCCGTCATCGCTCACTGGAGACTAGACTTTGCTGATAAACCTTGTTGGGCTCTTGGTAGTGATAACGAAGGGCGATATCTTGCTCTGGCTCGTTTGGATGTACATGCACAGCCCTACGTCACTAGTAGCCGGTACTCTGCGGTTCGTAATGACCGCCAGCGTTTATCCAGGTACGGGGTACGGAGTGTCAGCGTGGCAGGCCAGTACCTGAGCACCCGAAATGCAGGGCGAGGGAGCAAGAGATTTTGGTGGAATACAAAACCTACGCTTTTTTGCACTGCACTTGCCGTGAGAAAGATCCACAAACTTGTAAGGCTAGTAAAACAGGTCCCAGATGAGAGTCATACTGCAAATTTAAACAGACGGGTCGTTGTGTCCATCTGTACAGTACCAAATGCCGTACTGTGCTTACATGCAGTACCTTGATAGCTGTCTGTATCGGATAGGAGGTCAGTACTGAGGCGTGAACGCCTAGGTACCCAGTAGGAGGTAGAAGCAAGCAAGGAGAAAGCCCTGGCTAGCGGCAAGAGAGGAAAGAGATGTCGTCTCCAACGCACCTGCATCCATCCCAATCCTCGCACTTTTGGTTGCACGTCCTTCCTCGGTCTTTCCTGGAACTGGCGACCCTGAACTTCGATTTTTTTAGCGCCTGCTAGCCCCTCTAACCGGCTGCATCTATCACGCCCAATCGCCTCAAGGGCTCTGAAAAAAAAAAACGTTCCGGCCGCCTGCTGCTGCTTCGTGCCTACTGCCTGTGGCACGGTGCTAAATTCCCGTCATTGTGAAAAGGCTCAGACAAACAATCTCCCATCACCGCTTTGTGCCGCCACTCTCTGCCTGGCCAAAATTCTTCTCCCGTCTCGTTGCGCCAGCCCTCAGACGGCCTGTGTGTGTTTGAACCCGATAGTATTCCAGATCGTTGCCCGTCACCGTCGCCGCGGATCGCCACAACGGTTATTTCTGATCTAATTTTTTTTATTTTCATTTTTACTATTGGGTGGGCAGCTGGTGCTGGATAGATGTCCCCGCCATCGGGTCCTCCCAACCTAACACCAAAAGTTGTTCTGCTGAGCCCGCCTTTCCTCTACTCTCCTCCGCGCCAACGACAACAACACCCCTCTGTGTTGTCGTCCGCTCTCCTGATACCCCCGAATATGGAATTTGCAACTGTCAGAGCCTTGCTGGCGGCCAGCTTGGACACGAACGCCGACAGCAGGCGACGTGCTGAGCTGCAGCTGAAGCAGGTGAGTTTTCCAGAACCATCTTTTGTGTCCCTCCACTGCCACCGCCCGCCATCCGGAGCGTGAATACAGCGGGGAAAAAAAAAGGAAGGGCAGCGAGGGGCGGAGGCTGCCCTCGTTCAGATGCTCGCGGAATAGATGTCAAGATTTTTTTGTCGCTTTTTACGCTCTAGTTGGGGTCTCTGATGCTAATGCGCCTTTAGGTCGAGGATCATGCGGGTTTCCTCATCTGCCTGCTCGATGTCTTGGAAGCAGAGCAGGACGCCAGTGTCCGCCTTGCCAGTACGTCGTCGCTGCCCCTCCCCTGTTCCCTTTCCGAAGACAAAATATCACGGCGAGTCGAAGAGAAGAAGAGAAGAGAAGAGACGGGGAACACGTGGGGAGACGAGAGTAAAACAGAGGACTAACAATTGTCTCTTTAGCCGTCATCTACATCAAGAACCGAGTCAACCGCTCTTGGTACCAAGCCGAAGGCATTCCCTCCGAAAGCTCAATAGCCGAAGAAGAAAAAGTTCGGATCCGAGACCGTTTGGTGCCCATCTTGGCTTCCTCCGAGGGGCTCGTCCGCCAGCAGCTTATTCCCGTTCTGCAGCGCATTCTGCAGTGTGATTTCCCCAGCCGGTGGCCGCGATTCCTGGAATTCACCCTGGAGCTGTTAAACACCAATAATGCAAACTCTGCGCTGGCTGGTCTGCAGTGCCTGCTCGCCATCTGCCGTGCTTTCCGATACAAGTCCAACGAGAGCCAGGACCGACAGCACTTTGACAACATTGTTGAAGCCAGTTTCCCGCGACTCTTGGCCATCTGCAATGAGCTGGTGAACCAAGAAAGCGACGAGGCTAGCGAGATGCTGCACCTGGCTCTCAAGGCGTACAAGCATGCCACCTGGGTATGAATACCCCCCCATCTGCTCCTTCTCCTCCCTTGCCATTCCTAGCGAGTGGACTCATAGTTAAACCCAAGTTCTGGAGCTGACAATATCCCTGCACCTCTAGCTCGAGCTCTCGCCGTACTTGCGACAGGACCAGATCAACATCGCTTGGTGCACCGTCTTCCTTCAGACCGTTTCAAAGGCTCTTCCTGCCGCCGTTGTGATGAGTGATGTCAACGACCGAGAAAAACACCACTGGTGGAAGGCCAAGAAGTGGGCTTACTTCAACCTGAACCGTCTTTTCTATTAGGTATTTGAGGCTCACAAAACCCTCTTCTTTGATTTCTTCACTTGGTAGTGGAGGGGCAAAGCATTTGTACAAACAATCAGGCTGACAGTTTCCTTTTTAGGCATGGAAATCCCACGAGCCCAGGTAAACAAGATGGAGCCGTTCAGTTTGCGAAAAACTTCACCAACACTATTGCCCCTGAGATCTTGAAGCACTATCTTCAGGAAATCGAGAAATGGGTAGCCAAGACCTCTTGGCTTAGCCGACCTTGTCTGTCCTACATCCTAGTGTTCCTTGATGAGACGGTACGGCCCAAGGAAATGTGGGTGCACTTGAAGCCGCACCTGACCAACCTCGTCACGCACTTCGTGTTCCCGGTTCTCTGCCTGTCGCCGGAAGACGTCGAACAGTTTGAAGAGGAGCCAGAGGAGTACCTTCACCGAAAGCTAAACTACTTTGAGGAGGCGTCCGCCCCTGATGTTGCGGCGACAAATTTCCTGGTCAACCTTACAAAGAACCGCCGAAAGGAGGTCTTTGAGATTCTCAAATTCGTCAACGCTGTTGTCAACGAGTATGAGCAATCTGCCGATGACAAGAAGAACCACATTGCCAAGGAGGGTGCTCTCCGGATGATTGGAACCCTGGCCCCCGTCATTCTCGGAAAGAAGAGTCCCATTGCCGACCAGGTCGAGTATTTCCTCGTGCGATATGTCTTCCCAGACTTCACCAGCCCCTTGGGCTACCTCCGAGCCCGAGCTTGCGACACCATTGAGAAGTTTGAACAGCTCAACTTCCAGGACCAGAATAACCTGCTCACCATCTACCGCAATATTCTGGACTGCATGGCAGACCCGGCACTCCCCGTTCGTGTTACTGCCGCCCTGGCGCTGCAGCCACTGATTCGACACGAAGTGATCCGAACAAGCATGCAGCAGAGCATTCCCACCATTATGCAGCAGCTGCTGAAGCTGGCCAACGAAGCCGATATCGATGCCTTGGCTAACGTGATGGAAGACTTTGTCGAGGTATTCGCTACCGAGCTGACTCCCTTCGCCGTCGCCTTGTGCGAGCAACTTCGCGATACCTATCTTCGCATTGTGCGCGAGCTGCTTGAGAAGGAGAGCAAGGCCGGGGATGATGGTGAACTGTACAATGATTATGACGATAAGAGCATAACTGCTCTCGGTGTGCTGCAGACCATTGGAACTCTAATCCTCACGCTGGAGAGCACCCCCGATGTCCTCCTTCACATTGAAGCAGTCCTTATGCCCGTGATTCAAATAACGTTGGAGAACAAGCTGTACGACCTCTACAACGAAGCATTTGAAATCATCGATAGCTGCACCTTTGCCGCCAAGGGCATCTCTCCCAACATGTGGAAGGCATTTGAGCTCATCCATACCACCTTCAAGGCTGGAGCTGAATACTACCTCGAGGATATGCTCCCTGCACTGGACAACTTTGTCCAGTACGGCGCGCCTGCCTTGGTCCAAAACCCAGAATACGTTCAGGCTCTCTATTCCATGGTGGCCGACATGTTCAGTGACACTGTAGAGGGAGGTGTCGAGCGAATTTGCGCCTGCAAGTTGGCTGAGGCCATGATGCTGAGCCTTCGCGGTAGCATTGACAGCTGTGTCGAAGGCTTCATCAACATGGCCATGAACATCCTCGCTGGCCAAGAGGTCAAGGTGAAGAGCTACAAGATTCATCTGATGGAGATGGTTATCAACGCTGTGCACTACAACCCCATGCTCACCCTGCAGGTGCTGGAGACCAACGGCTGGACAAATAGGTTTTTCAGCCTGTGGTTTGGCAGCATGTCGTCCTTCAGCAGGGTTCACGACAAGAAGCTCTGCATTGTGGCCATCTCCGCCCTTCTCGGCCTCAACCATGATCAAGTCCCCGCCAGCATCTCTGTCGGATGGCCACGGCTGCTCCAGGGCATCACGGAACTGTTCCGAACATTGCCTAGCGCCATGAGAAGTATGTCCTCCTACTCCCCCCTTTTTTGCTCCAATCCGTACGTCCCAACGCTAACCATTGGAAACTAGATCGAGATGATGCCCTGCGCGATGACTTCACTCTAGACGCTGGCTATGACTACGTCGATGAAGATGAGTGGGACGAGAGAGACGTGGCTTGGAACGGGGATGAGGAGGTTGGTTCTGCTGGTGATGAAGAGTCTCCAGAGACCAAGGACGAGAGTGCTGCCTATCTCGAGTTCCTCAATGAGGAGGTAAAGTTAAGAAAAAAAAACCCGAGTACTGCACCGGCTAACGCTAAGCTTTCATCCAGGCACAAAAGTTCAGTCGCGTGATTGACGACGATGACGAGGAGGAGCTTGGAGAAGACAGCGTTCTTCTCGAGTCGCCACTGGACAAGATCGAGCCATACCAGCTCTTCAGGGCCACATTGCTGAGTGAGTAAACTGTTACGATCTGCCACCCCTGTGGCTATGATGCATTAGCGCATGCACTCCTTTTCCTCTTGCTAACCAATGATGCCCAACTTACAGAAATGCAACAAGACCAACCCCAATTCTACGCAAACCTCGCCAGCCACCTTTCTGGCGAGGAGCAAGGCCTCATCCAAGACATTATTGTCAAGGCAGAAGAGGTAGCCCAGGCGCAACTCCAAGCACAGCAGGCTGAGATGATTGCTCCGCATGCCGCTGCCAATGGCGGCGCCAACTGAAAGCGGGCGAGTTGTGATTCATAGGATGGGAAACATCGGATGAAAGAACATCTTGTATGGATGCTGCTTTGTGGGAACTCATGCAATTCTAACCCAGTGTCTCGGGCAAGCAAGCGTTGCTGTTTATGAGGAGATGAACTTGATGATATTCCCCTGGCAAGAAACCGATACGAGAGTGGGAGAAGGTGGGAAATGAAAAAAAGAAAAAGAAAAAAAAGAAAGAAAAAGAAAGAAAAAAAAAAGAAAAAAAGGCAGCAGAGGCAAACAGAGGAAAAAAAAGAACTCTAGACAATGCAAAAGCAGCTGATGAAGGAGAGGACTATGGAAGATGGCGGAGGAATGAAAGGATGACAGCCGAAACCCCCCCAGGCGTAATGAAAGGTAAGTCTTGCAGAACGACGGCAACATGGCTGCTGTGATTTGCACAGTAGCGCAAGAGGAAAGATTATTCGGATGGGGATTTTATTTTTATTTTTATCGTTTTCCCCGTAACTCAGGCGCAGGCTGGTGATTTGCGGCCATTTCGAAAGAGCACATACGGCATTGGCAGACGGTGTTGATGTGCGGCTGATTATACAGAGGGCAGAATCAAGTATGTAGTAGGTAGCTCACTCGGTATTCTATTCTGGTATCGGGTACTATTAGTTTAGTGCAAACAAATAAGTACACTGATGTATCCTTCGCACATTGTATGTGAATATTAGTATTTATATTCATATTCACTTTCAAGACAGTTGGGAGGTGATAGAGTTGTGTCAAGTTGAAGTTCCCTTGTTATTAGTGTTAGGTTTGTTATCGGCACCCGACTGATAAGCCATCCACAGCGCTGCTTCGGCGGGCTCCGACCGCAAGAGCCACTGTTCACCGGGCTCATCCCCGCTGTAGGCCACTAGAAGCTCGGATAAGCTCCAGGGCTGCCTCTCATTGGCCCGACGGCGCAATCAGACCCCTCTCAGCGGCCGATTTAGGCTTAGGATGCTCTTCATTCTATTACCTAAAGCACAGAGCATCGTAGGTACCCAACTGTCCGTCTGTACGACTCACTACATGTCATGTGCAGTCGAGCTCCCTTCAGTCACACTCATCTTCATCTTTGCATCGCCTCTTCTTCTGCTGCTTCCGCTGTTACTCCCTTTCCTCCGGCTCTCTCTCATTCTGCTGAACCGAGCCCGACTACTCACCCCCCCAAATTGAGCCCAATTGGCAACGACGAATCGAGTAAACGATGACGACCCGGTACCGTGTTGAGTGTAAGTCTGCCCAATTCATCTCTCCCTTCCACCCCCTCAATACCCTTGTTACACAGAGCTGGAGAGGGGATGTGAGGATACAGGAGGGAATACGGAGAGACTGACGAGCTCTGTAGACGCCCTCAAGACCCATAGACGGGATCAGTTCATTGGTATGTTGCTTATTGAATGAAATTGGCCGTGGGTAACCGGTCTTTTGATACCGGAGCTTTGGCATGCGAGATCGTGTCATGGCGAGCATTTGGAGGGCCCATTCTGGATGGTTTTGGGTCAATTCAGTAAGCTAATACATTAGGGCTGTACCAGAATGGATAAAGGGCCTCTTGGCTGTGCCATTTGTGCTCTACTCCCAGCCGACGGGAGTGTTTGGCGATGATACCAACGTGGCCAAGATGGCCGAGGAGGCCCACAGACGCTACGCGGAGATTATGAGAGATGTCGAGCTCATGATTGACGACCACAGTCAGTATTACGACCTCTCACCATTTGATTTTTGTCTCCCGCATACTGATTCAATCCAACGAAATAGTCGCCCGCCAAAACCATGACCGCGTGCTCCCTTCCAAGCTTGGAATGCTGGTGCCAACTGCAGGTCCTTTCTTCACGCGACTACCCCTAGAGGCAGCGTTCAAATACCAGGATCGGAAGCGATACATGTCGTCAAGACGATATGTAGCCCCTTCTTTCAACGATGTGCGCCTGGTCCTCAACTCGGCTCAGATCATGGCTGTGACGAATGGTGCTCTTCAGTTGGCCACTTTTGATGGTGATGTCACGCTGTATGACGATGGACAGAGCTTGGAGCCATCAAGTCCCATCATTCCACGCCTGCTAGGTATGGCATTCTCTTCTTCCAGCGTACCAATTGTTGCTTTTGCCTCTTCATCCAATTGGGAGCCATGTAAAGAATCGTGATGGGCGAGATTGCTTACGTGTTTTATAGACCTCTTGCGCAAAAACATCAAAATCGGCATTGTGACGGCTGCTGGCTATACTACCGCAGACCGGTACTACGGTCGTCTCCATGGCTTACTTGATGCCATTGCCGACTCCACAGATCTGGACCCTATACAGAAGCAGAACATTGTAATCATGGGTGGCGAGGCCAACTATCTCTTCGAATACGAACCATCTTCGCCATACCGGCTGGCGCCTGTTCCGCGGCCAGAGTGGCTGACCCCGGACATGGCGGCCTGGTCCGAGGCGGAAATCACGGCCCTTTTGGATGTCGCCGAGTCAGCGCTTCGGGACTGTGTGCGCACGATGAACCTACCGGCCATCATCGTTCGAAAGGATCGCGCCGTGGGAATCGTTCCCAACCCTCCCGAGGTGCGCCTTGCACGAGAGAGCCTGGAAGAGACGGTACTGGTGGTGCAGCGTATCCTGGAACTGACCGCCCTTGGTGCTCCATCGCAACAGGCCGGCCAAGGCGCTCAGGGCCGCCGCGGAGTTCCCTTTTGCGCCTTCAACGGTGGCCGCGATGTCTTTGTTGACATTGGTGACAAGAGCTGGGGCGTGACTGTCTGCCAGCAGTGGTTCGGAAGACGCAACGGGGCAACCACTGGAGCCGATGCGGCCCTGACGGCCATCAGGGGCGAAAACACACTACACGTGGGAGATCAGTTTTTGAGTGCCGGATCAAACGACTTCAAGGCGCGAAGCGTGGGAACCACGGCATGGATCGCAAGCCCGGCAGAGACTGTGGAGTTGCTGGATGAGCTGGCGGATTTGATGCAGAAGAAGCTTTCGTGAGGTTGCGATATTTCCTAGACGAGCGTGGAATGGCCCTCTCATTGTTTGAAAAAGTGGCGTAATGCATTTTTTCTGAGGGACCATCTATTTAGCCATGTTCTGGATACTATTTTGATGGAGCATTCATTGCCAGAGGCGCCTTGGATATCAAGTTTTGACGAGTTAAGGGGTTTGTTATGGCTATTTCTGCTTGGGCCATGGCATGAGCTTTTGGATTTCGATATAAATCTATAATTGCATATTCTAATTGCCATGGCCATGCCGTCATTTATTCATACTAGCCATGTGCAGTCTGTGCAAGATGAGAGAGTCGAGGGACTTCGGTTTGATGGTATTTCTCACATGGCATACAGCCATCCGGCCTCTCCATGTAGATTAGGTACACCTAGAAGTGCCTTCATCATTGCAAAAGCCGGCTTAATCAACAGCAGAAAAGTCCATCTTGTCATGGCGTCATATCGACTTCCCATCGATACCGCATGACCGCAGATCTCATTTGACAAATAGCGTCCCTCTCCATGTTCAATCCCACCCATCCGGGGAATTTTATCTGATCGGCGACAGGGCTCTGAGCTGCCAGCATGCGCACATCGGCCGATTGATGAAAGGTCCACCGCGCATGAGTTCACCAAAAACCCTTGTCGGGTCAATGGAGGCCGTAAATATGAGCCCATGGCAGCATCGGGGAAATCATTGCCGGGTTCCTCGCTGATTACTGCCCGTTGCTGCGGAGCGATCCCAACAGCCAGGATGGATCAGATCGACAAATCTGATTGCCAACAATGGAGGTGATGGCCGGCACTGTTCCTAGCCCGATGGTTGGGCTTGACCATCACCGCTCTAAATGTGTGTCTCTCATTACTCGCGAGTGATACACCAAGCATTCACCCGCCTGATATTCACCACCGCAAGCTCATCTTGTCGGATATTGACTAGACTCTCGTCCGCATCGTCGGCCGCACGAATCGGCCATTGCATGCAGCTCTTGTTTATCCCCACAAAACCAGCGCTTTTCTTCCATCTTTTCTTCTTTCCAGCTCCTTCGGCCTTGTGGAGTAGTTGCTCGGTATGGCGGTGGTGAAGATGCACAAAAACAGGGAGCTGTCGATCAGCAGTGGATACGAGGACGGAGCGCATGAGTCGGGTCCGCATGCCAACTCGCGGCAAAGTTGAATTTTTTTCGGATTACTATTACAGTTTTCAGTGGCGTTGGCTATTGTTTGACTATTCTGCTTGCTTACCTCCAAGCGGCTCGACATGCAGACGTATTTGCTAATACCAAGAAGAAGCAATCCCGGAAAGAGCCCGCGTCGGTGATTTGCCAAGAACCCGTTGTCTTGGTAGGCATCCAAATAAATGTAGTCCGTGGTTAGCTTAGAGATTAGTAGATGTACAATATACTAGTATCAAAGTGTTGCATACATTGTAGGTTCCATGTTGTTGATAAGGAATCACGTGCGGCGCGGTGTTGTTGACAAGGAAGAGGAAGGAAGCACTCGTAGATTTCCTCCCATCGCCAACATTTCCTCAACAAGCACCATCAAGCACCAACAAACACCATCAAGGTCATTTCATCACAAACTCCCAATCATCGTACGAGTCCGTATTCCCGCATCTTCATCCCCTAGACAGCTGAACTGACAGGCCAAGCATCTTCCCTGCTAGCCATGCCAATAGCCCCAATGGTCTTCTGCCGATGCCAATTCCACCAAAGCCAACCTAATCCTTAGCGCATGGCTGTCAGGCATCTCGAGCAGTTTAGATCGTCTCCCACATGTGCTTCACCTTTCTCGAGATCGGCAAACTAGCCACTGGCTTCACCTGCCGCCCTGGACTCGCTCAGGGCCATGTTGATCAACCCAAAGACAGTCACTGCTGGATTTGACATATGGCACTTGTGAGTGGGGAGATGTGATGAAATCGGGCATGGCGCAGGCCGGCGTCAGCAATGGCGAGACCGACGACGGCTCTAATTCTCTTAACCACCGAACTATATTCATGGTGGGCTCTTTTTTCTTCATGGTGGCGGCGAGCTTTTGGGCTCTCGGACCCCCGGAGAGGAATCGTTATAGGTTGGACGGGAGACGGCCCATCGTGAGTTGTCCGTTTGCGCCTCGTTTTATGCATCTCTGTTTCGTGGGCTTGGCTCTGACCTAGCCAAACATTCAGGATTGGGCTCTAGGAGTTTGAGCACATCACAGGGACTGTTTCAAAGACAGCCCAGTCTACATCACTTCTTATCCGTCTCAATTTATCAAAGGGTATGGTGGAAGGGCGCTCTTCTTCCAATCGTCCATCATCCGTTGCCCTCTCAGTCACGGCCCGCGAGCTGTCACCCTTATAGTCTCTCCTTTTCTCGATCAAGTACGAAAACCAACAGAGACTACGCCGCTACACACCACCGACCATGGCCACACTTCCTCCGCCTCCCGCTGGGATCAATCTCGACGAGAGCAGGAGGGCTTCCATCATGGTGACCTCGATAGTCACCTGGCTTTTAGCAGTCATCGTCGTTGGTTTACGCATTGTAAGCCGTCGCATGAAGAATATTAGCCTATGGATAGACGACTGGCTCATTATTGCGGCTTTGGTACATGTCTTTGATCTCTAATTAGCTGGTGGTGATGCTGATGATTACCTAGGTTCCCTCCTGCGCTCATGTCTTTGGGATGGGCGTATACGGTCAGTCTATTCCAGGACTCAATACTTCCCCCTTTCTCTCCTTCATAGCACTAATACTTTACCAGCTGTCAGTCGTGGCCTCGGCAGACATGTTTGGGCCGACCCCCCAGATGCACAATACGCGTGGGCAATTGGACTGTTCATCGCCGAACTGGGATACTTCGTGACCATTGCATGCGTTAAATGGTCCATCCTTGCCTTTTATTGGCGTTCCTTCAAGATCAGAAGCTCTGTCAAGATTCCCATCTACATCCTAGCCGTCATAGTCCTGCTTTGGGCTACTGCTGTCGTGAGTCTTTGAGCCCGGGATGCAAGTAGAAGCCACCAAGAATTTGCTAACCGGAATGTATAGATCCTGGTGACCATCTTTCAATGCCAACCTACCAGTGCTTGGTGGAACCGCTTCAAACCGACGCATCCTTTACAGCCAGACCAATACAAATGCACCGTGGATTCGGTCAAATTCTTCTACGGAAATGCAATCCCAACCATAGTCACCGACGTGTTAATGCTCGCTTTGCCTCTTCCATACATCACAAAACTGCAGCTTCCCAGGGGGCAAAAATGGGCTCTTGCAGGCATTTTCCTCGTGGGACTCTTGTAAGTGGCCAATATCTCTTTCCTTGCCTTGATCTCTGCTTCCTGATCGCCAGAGCATCTGACCAATATACAGCGTCACGATCGTCTCCATTGTGCGTCTTCACTACCTCCTCCAAGGTAACTTGACCAGTCCGGATATCACCTGGAACTTTGTCGATATTGCTCTCTGGTCTGTTCTCGAAGGAAACGTGGCCATTTTCTGCGGTAAGCAAGCACTAATACACTCAACATCAATAACGGCATCAGCGAAAATCTCTATTCAACCGTTTGGCTAATTCTTTGTAATCGTATAGCTTGTCTTCCCTTCTTGCGGCCAGTACTAAGCAGATTCACCTTTGGCATTTTCAGCCTCTCTTCGCTCCCTTCAAAGAAGCAGCAGCAGTCGAGCGGTACATTGAGGATGAGCCTTCATCACAGGGATGATCCCCGAACTTGGCAAGGAGAGGGCCGATTCGTAACCACAACTTCTCATTCCCGAGCGTACAGCACCGCCAACGAGACGGACGAGCATCCGTTTGCGCATCTTACAGACGATGGTTCGGAGCATAGCGTGCCTGTCAAGGAGAGGCCGTATGACTCACGCATTGAGCTCGGAAATGTCTCTGTTGGAAGAGATGCTGTCCAGCCCAACGGCATAGTCATTACGCGCGAGTTCCATCTCCAGCATCAAGACGTATAAACGAAATTCAATGGCCCATTATATCTTTCGCATGAATATATTGTATACGGGGTGCTCACGACAGTAAGTACTCTACGACTGCATCTATTGATGCCCTTTGTATAAATATCCTAACCACCTTCTCTGGGGACAGTTACTCTTCGCGTTTGCTGGCAGCCCTTATCTTATGACGTTCCAATTGTCACGACATGGAATGGCAATGTGTCCAAGTACCTACTTAATTAGGAGCTTGGATACCCCAATACCTAATCTTAATGCTATCCAACATCAAATTCTGAGACTTCCCCTCTACTGAAACCCATCATGAATCAATCACTCTATCTTGTTGTTGAGATAGACGTTGCTTTTGCCTGGTTACGTCTTGCAATCAACCAAATACCTTGCGGCTGTTCTTCAAGTTATCAACTACCTCTTCATCCTTGACCAACTCCCAAAGCTCGTCGATGCGCTGAACAATCCATGGTTCCAAGGGACCGCCCTCGAGTTCCTTCATCGTGTCGGCCAGTTGGTCCGAGGTTGATGCACCGATAATCATCTCATCGCCCGAGTGGCTCTTGAGACCAGAGTGATGTCTCACCCATCTGTATGCCAGGCCGGCTCGGCTGATGCCCGATTTCTCAGACAATGTTCCAAACTCTCCAAGCATCTTCATGTATGACGGCTTGTAGAAGAGGCCACGTGAAAATTTGCCCGTCGGCGTGTCGGGATTCCAACTGCCTAGGCCTTGTTCGATGTACTCTGGAGTCTTGGCCAGGAATCCCCCTGCCATGGGGGAATATGCCTGGATGGAAAATCCGAGCTTCCGGAGCATCGGAAACAGCTCAGTTTCGTGGTGGCGAGCAGCGAGGCTATAACTGGTTTGGAAAACACTCGGCAACACATAGCCCTTTGACTTGGCAATGTCGTAGATGCTGAGGATCTGCTCGCGACTAAAGTTGGAGATGCCGAACCTCTCAAAGCTTCCCTTTTCATAGAGCCTCTGAATGGCTTCCATTTGCTTCTCAAACGAAACGGTTTCATCAGCTCCGTGAAGGAGGTACGTTCGTACCTAGAAAGAGATGTCAGAAATCTAGAAGCCGGAAACAAGTGCGTAAGAGGTTGGCCATACTCTTTGAGTCTGCAGTGCCGCTAAACTCTGTTCCGCCGACTCTTCAATCTTGTCCGCAAAGCCTCTTGCAAAACCTGTTGGCGCCTTGGTATCGACAGAAAACTCTGGGCCCAAGTGTAAGCTTCCAATAGCCATCTCTGATGCTCCACCTCCCTGCTCAATTGCATTAGTGATTCTTCCTAACACAATGACAACTAGATGAGCCCAAGGTTGAACCCTACATATAATCTAGCCGTGTCTAGAATTGAAATGTTGTGAGTACGCATAATGGAAACGATGCTCTGCAGTTTGGCTTCATCGCTAGGCAACCAGGTATGAGTTCCCACAGACAGCGTGATGGGTGATTCTTCAGACATGTTGATTCAAAAGTAGGTGAATTTAGAAAGTGAGGGTGTTGTTTATCGGTCCTGGAGAGAAGATTGGGAATGATGCTGGTGACAATTGCAACACAGGCGCTATTGGGAATATAAATAGTGAATCAGGACAAGAGAGCGACATTTCGGTTGGAACCAAGAAGAATCAAGTCGTCACAGTTTTCGAGCAACGCCAGGAGCATGCCGGCCATCACAAATCCTTTCAAACTGAGAGCTGCGGAAGTTTTCCCACCGGTCGTGGCTTGGACAATCCAGGCACTGGAGGCGGGAAAAGTACCGTCGGCGGCCCACGCCGCCGCTCTCCACCGTACGGCGGGCTTATAAATGCAGCCTGCAATGAACGCAAAGGCGCAGCTCCGTGTCATCTGGGTAGAGTGGAGCGCGAGGCCGGTATATGTAAGGCAATATTACCTAGCAGGTTTCCTGAAAGGCGTCACTGTCATTTCCATCTCATGCTTCGTAGTTGATGAGACCGATTGGTTAAAGTGAACCCTGGCATCCAGTTTTGGAAACTATCTCGCCATGTTTGTTTGTCGAGAGCTGGTTCTTCGCCAGGCCTACAGGAGAAAGCGAGGCTGCCTGGTCAAGCGTTGGCAAATGAAGAGAATGACAAAATGTTACCCGGGAAGCCATTGCAGGTCTTCACTTCGTGAGGAATGCCTTGAGCTAACCCGCACCGCAACAGCTCCGAATCAGTATAGACCCAATCGGTTCGTTTAATCAACACGAAATACCGGATGGGCCGCCAACTCCGGGGACTTCTGATGCCAACGGAATGTATTTGGACCAAGCAAACTTTGTGGCTTATTTGCATTCTCTTCTTGCCATCTTGAGATTTCCGTGGCCGAGAATCCACTGTTTGCTGAATCAACTTCACACTTCACCTGGCAGGCGGATATGGACGACAGCTCGCATTGTTTGCCTTGTTTCGTTTAGGGAAACAGGTAGATGACTCGATATCGAGTGTTCGGAATCACACGTAGCACAAGTCTCTTTCCTTCCGTCTGTTTGCAGTCAAATGTGGCTAATTGTCTCACACAGCATGATGGGTCAGAGTAACAACATCAGCTGCTGCCACAAGGGAACGAGCCTGCTCCAAGCGAGCCAGTAATAGAAGCCCAATAATTTTTGACTCTCCTCAGACGACTGGCGTGAAACACTATGACCAGGAATCTCAGGTAAGAAGTCGACGGGGACAGATTTGTCGGAAACAAAGAGTGACAATTGGACGCTTCATTCTCTTCTCTTGCTAGCGCCAAGTTGTTTGATCAGGATGCCAAGATCTGTACCCTGCGCGCAACGCACAGGCTGGCATTCGAGTTACTCGAGTCACGTATGAAACTGCTAAGCCAAATGCTCATATGGCGAGGGTGCGAGCCCAACAATCAGGTGTCCAATTATTAACAGCCTGATGAGGATGTGATATTCCGCTCATCACTAAAAGCCCAGCGACAAGATGTACATCTGGATATTGCGATGCCAAACGATGGTGGAGAGGCGTCATGTAATACACCGTCTTGGTTGCGGAATGTTTGTCTAGACAGAGCACCACTCTCAGATGGCCTCGGTACGACATGCCAAGATACTCCATGCCACTTGGCGAAACAAGCAATCCTAGGCGGGAGCAAATCAAATGGAGATCCGTGTTCATGTCGCAGTCCCAAGTCAGGCCTGAATAGCTCGGCAGACGCCAATCTCCGTTAATCGATCGAAGGAGCACCGTAGGATCACCTGAGTTGTCGACTAACATCTTTGTGCCACGTATGGTGTGCAAATGAGCGACTTGGAGCTTTCTGGAAAAAAAGAGAAAAATAAAGCGAGAAAACTTCTCCGATGTGAGGGTGTACCAGTGGCCACCAAGAGCACGTTGTGAACTTCTTGGAGAAACCAGAATGCGCTTCGTGGACGCATTAGGCGATGGTTTCTATTCGACCATGGGAGTCTCTAGGCGCTCCAGCAGTCAAATTGGAGAGATAGATAAGCCACGCTGCTCGCAAGCAAGGAGGCCGATTGCCATGAATCACAGCTAATCGGGCGAGACAGACTTGGCTGAAAGATTGCCCCCTTACTCCGTACAATGTGTACTTATCTGCCGTTCCATCATTTTGCATCACGGGAATTGCGTGGCCTGGCGCTTCTTCCCTCTCACAGGATGGGGAGACGCATCCGCAGCGCTGCAGTCTCGCCAATCTTGTCACGAATCAAATACGGATACACTCGAAACCAGCGAACTAAGTCGGACTCTACTCTTGGGTTACAAGGCGGAGAATCCATCAGATGACAGAATGGACGTCTGGTGTATCCACCAAACTGTTAGTTTCTTGAGCACGACGCATCTCAAAACTGTGATACCTGTCTTGAGATGATGGTGTGGGCTGAATCTATGTCGATCAAGCAGGCTCCAGAATGCCAGCCGTTTTCAAAAGGGCACATGTATCTTCAACCAAAGGGTGTTCATCTCATAGCCCATCCCTAGTGTGCTTGGCGTTCGTCTTGGCGATGCTACTTGCCGGCTGGAGTGGTGGACCATGTCTTAAATTCGTAAGTCTGCCCAGAAAGAAGGCGAATCGCCCTTCTCAGGAGTCGCAGGATGGAGGATTGTACTACTCGTACAAAAAAAGTCCATGATTCAACCCTCTGAAGCAAGGGTCAATGCTCACAGGGTGTCTTGGGGCCAAGCCGGGTATCAAATATGGCACTGGTTGTGAGAGCTGTGGTGCGGCCGTTTAAGCATACTTTTGCATGCCACGAATGGGAGTTACACAAACAGTGCCACGCGTATCAGTGGGAGCACTACAACGAGAGGCAACAACAGCAGTCGGATGGCTGTACTGTAGCAATCCTTCATGATGTTCCATGCAGGGACAACTTGTCGAGCCTCATCCTTGTCCCCTTCAACGTAAGTCGGCAGCAGATGAGATAATCTCGCCCTCAAACGATGAGTGGAGAGTGATAATCCTCGGTTCAAAGAAGAGCCAAGTGCCCAGGTTGCTGGCCAGCCATTCCTGAGCGCCGATATCGCGATGTCGGGTCGCCTTTGATGAGATGCGAAAGGGGAAAACGGCTACGGAATATTTGAGTCTCCACCAAGCGGACGGTACCTGAAATGGGAGCCCCCCTGGGCGCACATCGTTATGGAAGCAGGCATGTTTCCGAATTGGTGTGGAGTCCTCGGCATCTTCTCCATGCCCTCCGTACTGCACACCTGAAATTAATTGCGCAAACATTGGAGCGCTCGTTTTTCGTTTGCAATTCGAAATGTATCGCATAGCACCGTGTCAATTAGAAGAGAGAAAAGCATTGAGAGATGCTGTACTCAACGGTCGCCGCTTAAAGCCGTACTTTGTATCCAATAAGAAGAAAGGAGGGGGGGGAAAACGCGAAAATAAAAGACCCCCATTCGTCCAACGAGATGCTTCTGTGTCCCGGGAAGATACCTGTTTCCCTGTACAAGTACAGAGCACTAGGTACTCGTACATGTTTGTCTCGGCCATGATGCGCGATAAGAAGAGTACACGTACTGGTGGATGCCGAATCTCTTTGACGAGGAAGAATTAGTCAGTGGATAGACGCCAGGGTAGTTTAACGTCTGTCTAAGACTTATCGTCCTTGATCCAAACAACTCTAAATCCAGTGGCACCCAAAAGGCCAATTGGGGGGAAACAGGAGGATCAAGAGGCCCCTCTCCGCTGCATTCCAAGTTGCGTTGTACTTCTGACGGAGCATCTGGAGCTGTTTCAGGCAGAAAGGAGCTTTCATGGTTGCACACGCCTTGTCCATGATCAGGTAGATGATGCCAGTCCTTCAACTTGGCCTGGTCAATGATGGTAGGGATATGCCAACGTAATTGACTTTTTCCTCTTCCTGCTCTGCTTCATCCCATCGTGGCTTGCACTATCGCCGATCGTTCAACGGATGAATCTGGGAGAGCATGAACTATGACGCCTCTGCCCGTGCGGCCGAACGTAGCGCTACATGTCGTAACAACGCATCATGAAAAATCCATGCAGCCTGACTCGTCCCTTGGCATATGAGTATAGTTCTTTCTTTGTACTCCGTATGGATGCATGCTATCAGTAGCATTGGCACATCAACAAGAGCCTGGCCGAATGCTGAAAACTGCGCGAGAAGAAAAATCAAATCCAGAGAGGCGCGAAAAGCGCGGGCTTGGCCCCTTTGCTTCCTAATACCGTCTGTTACCGAATGGACGCCTGGCATATCCAGGCTAGCTTGGGGATGCTTCCTTGCCTGCTTCGCTGGAGGCGCTTTTTGGTGCCGATTGAGCCGGCCACGTCCAATAGAGATGTACAGAGCTTGGACTTCACGTCGACGGTCCGAACTTGTACAAGCACATGCGTCAATGGCCGGCAGGTGAAGGAGCTTAAGGTATAGCGTTGGCTGCCGTTGGTGGAGGCAAAGGTACCGCTTTACAGACGATGAAATGTGAAGCGGACTGAAGGAAACCGGGCGGCCTAAACTTGGCGAGCTGGCCGGCTAGCTGCTGGCTTGCTGCACTTTGATCCATTCTCGGTGATCCGTCTGTGATCTATTGCCGTTCCCACGGGGGCATCAATTGAAGCGGAGCATCATCGCTGTTCCTAGGACAAGACCCGTGTACGAGCACATTGTCTGGAGAGCGTCTTCCGTCCCCGGTAGTTTTGCTCCGTACTCGGTACAAGCATCGAGCAAGTGGAAGCGCAGCAATCAATGCATAGACCCAAGTATGCTGTACCTTGCAGTGGTAAGAATCCGATGGCGAGCGTCATTTTCGCTTCTTGCCGATGAGTCCCCCCCCATTACGGGACAAGGATATTTACAGGTCAAATATGATGATGCTCGTGACTCGTTGCTGCTTGAACCAAGGTGCTATAATTAAATCCTCTCATCCTTGGCCGCTCTGAGACCCTGCGTTGGGTACGAAGCCCATTCGTCGAGCGTCTTATTACTGGATCCCGTGTCAATCCTGCTTGGCCTGGGGTTGCAATTTTGCTGCTTCGGCTTTTGCTCCCCTACGATGGTTTCCAGCGACCAGATAGGCTCTGCGGCCGACTGGAGTCGGGAGAAGGGGGAAAGGGGGGTCCGACCAGGGGTGATGAGCAGGTCGTGGTTAGCTCCTGGGATTACATGCAGCCGTACCGTACTGTATTGTACTACTTTGTACGAGCAAGTGCTGCTGCCACAGAAGCGCCCCATGCGCCTCTTTTTTTTTCATTCTGCTTGGCATGCGGTGGCATGTGAGGCGCACCGTGCTCCTGCAGCAGTCAAAGCATGAAACGGCGGTTGGCCGGCTTCAAGAAGATGACCATGGAGTATTAATAGGATCTTGCTTTGGTTCTAGCGCTGAATGGCTTGTCTTCTGGTGAATTGGCCGAGAAGAGTGACTGTTTCGAGGTGCACATGTGTGATTAGAGACGCGAGTTTTATGGTAGCAGGGGACGCCCAGTGGCTTCAAGCGGCGTCAGCTTGTTATACGAGCACCAAGTGATGATCTGAACGTAAACTCCGTAGCGAGGTAACGGTAATGCCACCGTGTGTTCCTTGTTGATTTAGTACATAATATCCGATCTGGTGGTTTGTTGTTGGTATCTCGGAAGGGGTGCAAAATCACTGATGAATCACCTGTACGGCACCCGGAGTAGCAAAAAAAAGCGAGGCCGATGGCGAGCTGACACTGGACACGGGGACGGTGCACCGGCGCCGAAAGGGGGGGTCCGAGCGCGTGTTGAGCATGATGTGCCCGCACTCCTTGACTCCTTACCTGCACAGTACAAGTGAGCTAGAATGGCTGCAAATCAAATGTACCGATGGTGCTTGCAAGGACACGTACAGTATGTACTTCGTACTTATGCTCGTAAGCTGTCATGCTCGTAGCTTGAAATCGAGCAATGGACCCTGGCTCGCCTGGGCTGGCACTGGGGAGAATCGAAGCGTTGTGTCGATCCCTTGGCTGATGCCGTCAGAAGGGGCAATGGGCAGCGATCGGTGAAATTCCACACGATTGCCAGTGCTGAGAAGAATCAATCATAAGAGCGGCTCATTCCATGTCCGTACCGTTTTGATTGCGCCAAATGGGGGCCTCGTTACAAATCATGGTGAGCAAATGCTCCTGGAGGATGGGCAGAGCCCATACGGAGTCCTGGGTTCTATGCGTACGAGCACATTTGCCGAGAGCCGTGACGATGGGACGCCCAAGGGTATTCCGCGTACCGTCCGGAGTACAGGTACCAGCAAGACCTGTATCGGGCAGATCAGCACCAACAAACAATCAATACGGAGTACGAAGTACAGTGCGCCACGTACTTCGCATCCAGAACTCCGTCGATAACGCCAAGCGGCGATCAAATATGCCTTCTTTGGGCCGGGCTCAAAGAACCTGTTGCTGGGTGTTCACTAGGAGCAGTAGTAGGTGTTAGTACGGAATAGCCAGCACTTGGAAATATGTGCCAAGGCACGATGACCCAAGCGAGAGATGGTGGTTGGGGAAGAAGGATATTGGAGCGAGACAGAGCAGAGAATGGAAGCCCTACCGTACTGCGAATAGCGCAGCGATACGCGCACCCCAGCAGGGGAAGAGAGACAGAGAGAGACAGAGAGAGCATCGCCGTCATAGGCTAGGCTGGCGAATAGAAATGCGGATATGAGGTCAGGTCGGTCGCCCAGTTTGGAGCCGTGGTCGCATTGGTGTGCAGATGATGAAGTCTGGAGAGACGCATCTGTTTGGTACCTACGGGCATGTACCTTTGGGATCCTGCAGCTGCAGCTGCAGCTCTTTCTTCAGCTTCTTGATACAGAGCAGGTGCATTCGCGAGCACCTGCACATTTCTTCTAAGCACTTGGCCGCATACAGCTACGAGGAGGTACCTGGTACTTTTTCTGCAGTGAATCAAATTGATTAATCAGGTACGCAAGATACCAGCCCGTGATGGTTAATGGTCTACCTTGGACGAGGTACGCGATGGAATATCCTCAAGTATCTGTGTTTGCACATACTCAAGGTGAATTTTTTGGATTGATTTTTCATCGCGAGGGTTTATTCTTAAAATAAACCAAGACATGGCCGTACAGTGCCGTGGTCGCATTAAACTGCCCACTGCGGTTAGAATTGCATTTTCACTGATATTTGGAGGTGCGCAGGTCTTACCCTCTGTCCTCAGGGAGCGAAGAGCGAAGCGAAGCGAAAACTTGGCGCCGATGATGGTACGTACCGAGTACCCGCATGTACCTGTAGTGCAGCGCTCCGCGTTTCCCACGTTATGCCAGGGCATGCCGCATGTTCCAGCTTCATAACTTGCTTGAGCCATGCCTGGTAGCGGTAATACTGATGTACTGTACGAGTACTCGGTTCCGCGCATACAAAGGCATCTGATTCGACGCACGCCGAGACTTTGTTGGGCTCGTTGGCCCGGCCTCGTCAATTGGAAGCTTGGTGGTCTGTACTCCGTATCTTGGGTCGTACGCACCAAGGGACGGGACTGATAAGATGGAACGAATGTCAATCGTCCACGCTGCTCTGTACAGCACACTGAATCAGGTGCCTTGCTTGGCCCCTGTGGCACATCTCTGTGCGCGCAAAAGAATGCCCTCACCTCGGTGCCAACTTACGCAAGGAACTTGTAAATCATTCAAGTTGTAGCGCCTTGGTAGGCCAGATTGCCATGGTGCTAATGGCCTTGGCATCGAACACAAGGGACGACGAGCCGGGTACGTACTTTGTGCGTTGTACCCTGTACTGGGACGAGGTCCTCTGGACTGCATGTACCGTGTACTCGTACCTCGAGACACTCTCTCTGCACACTCCGCAGATGTTTCCCCTTCACCCCCTCTACAGTAGATGTGCTTCTAGAGTCGCCTCGATTTGGACATTGTCCATTGTTTTTTATTAAATGCCTCCACCTCCCACGCTTTTAACCACTTCTCTCTCTTCTTGTCTTGGCTGTGAAGAGAGACGAATAGCGAGGGAAAGCTTCTCCACATTTTAGTTTCCTCTCTCTACTCAACCGTTTTTCTTTTTTTAAATTCCCCTTCTTCCTTGATTCACCAGTTCTGCTACAACACCAACACATCTTACTCACTTATACTTTCATGACCGCCATCACCACCAAGACCAGCATATAAAGCCTTTGCCAGTCCGCTCCTTTTCTATCGACGCCGAGACCCGACTTGGCATCTCATCGCCTTCACCGACTTGATTCAACGCTACATACTGTACAGCTCTCTCCAAGCATCGGCTTACAGCCAACCCACCTCGAAGTGATTTAAAAGCCTCGGTGGGGACAGTTTGCCGCTGCGAAAAAAAAGCCCGCTATACGACCGACGCATCAACGCAGAAAGGCCAAAGAGGACAATCGCAGATTCAATTAGCAATATCTAATCGAAGCAAACGGGAGAAGAAAAAAAGAGCAGAGAGAGTGGGAATGGGAAAAAGAACAGGGCCTGAGATTCCACGCTCCGATACCATCGACCTCTCCACACCACCGCCACCGGCTTGAAACGAAACCTTGACGTCGCCATCTCCAACCTACTTTAGTAGGTTTTGTTCTAATCTGAGGCACATACAGCAAACCCCCCTCCTCGACCTCGACCTCGACCTCGACCTTCCTTTGGCACCCAAAAGCAACCAAAGATTTGCCCGTGGAAATCAAAGCACCGTTTCGGCAACACCGCGGACTTGAATCTTTTTCGTCATCGCAGCCGAGCCCTGTCTGCTGCTGAGTGGCCAACTCGCCAGCCCAATTACGTCGCAGGCCCGCCCCAGGAGATCCCTCCCAGCAGGATCGGCCCCGAATCGAACGCTTCTAGAGAAGCACCGGCAGCATCCTGATTCGACTCCCAAGACCGCGCCTAGACGCTAGCCAAGCACACCAGACGCAGCGCTCGAGGCACAAGCGGCGCCTTACGTACATTGACATTATAGGCACAGCACAGTACAGGCGCTGTACCACCGCTCGCTCGCTTCCAGACCAGTGGAGTCTCCAAACCAACCGCCATTGAGTGCAGAGCTATGGCGCTTTCAGCAGGTCCGGGGATGCTGGTTCCTACAGGTACGGCTTCAGCGCCAGTAGCGCCGCCAGCAGCACCCCAGCCAATTCCGGCTCCAGTTACAGACAGTGAGTGACTTTTTATTCGCCTTTGCTAGCACGCCCTTGAGGTTAGATAAGCCTGGATGCATGTGCATTGATTGATTGATTTCAATGGCGATTTTCTGCTATTTCCGCTCCAGTGCTTTCTTGTTCCCCCCCTCCTTCCCCCATTCAAAAAGAGCCCGCATATGTACGCCTCTTTTTGCGCTGCAGGTTTTTTTTCCTTGGCACGCATCGTCTCTTCAACACCATCTCACCATTTGCGCCTCCTGCTGAATAATTCGCTCTGCATTCCACCTTTTCGTTGTTTACCTCTTGATATTATACCTCGACTTATACTCTTGCCTTTGCCTATTCCCTACTTCCCTTGAGCAAGCCGGCTTGATTTTCACCTTTTTTATTTTCCTCTTCTTTGATTTTTCTTCTTCTTTTTAAGATTCCTTCTTCTTTTCATCATCTTCGCCCTCATCCCTGCTAACCCCCGATTCTGCAACTGTTCCTAGACGACAAATGCGCGCAATCCCTTCAGTACTCGTCTGATACCGGCAGCTACTCCAACGCCGGCTCGCCTCCCCGCCAAGCGCCAATCGATCTCCCAGATCCCAATCCTCGAGGGTGACGAGACGGAAAGCGAGGGCCCCATTGAGCCAGTTACACCCACCAGCGGCCGCCAATCGCAAGATTTTACCTCGCTGAGGAATGCGCATGACCAGGATCAGGACGACCGCAGCAGTTTCAACACACAGTCAGACCAAGCTTTGCATCAGCAGCACCCTGCCGGCGCTGTTACATCTGCAACAAAGGCCGCTATCCTCTCTTCGTCTTCGCGCAAAACAGCGTCAGTCGCACCCTTGAACTCGATTCCAACTCTGAGACCAACCTCCAAGCCGACCTCCAGACCGACCTCTAGACCAACCTCTAGACCAACTTCCAGCAGTCTTCTCTCCCATACATCCGTACCACCTGTCCCAGTTTCAAAGCCAGGCACGGCTTCTTCTTCTGAGCTTGCACGTAGCACCAGCAATAGCAACAAGTCTCTTGCAGATTTGACCCCCACGTCGAGCCGACCTTCTTTCCAAGAACTCCCCCCACCAGCGCAACGCTCGGGTCGACTATCGACTGCCAGTATCAAAAGCACAATGACCAATTTCTTTCGCCGACCCGGGGCGCAAGACGCCCCGGTCTTTGAATCCGGATCGCCTACGCCTTCGGAGTCTTCCTATCTACAACGGCCCCCTACAGGCGGCGCCCGTCCAACTACTCGTTCAAGCCGCTTCTCTTTTACAAGGTCGTCTAACATGACTATTCGGTCTGATTCTCCTCCATCTCCAGGGGCGCCACCTCTCGAAATGGTGCAGACAGATAAAGTGTCTCTTGATGAGGCCGATCTCAAGAAGAAGAATCGTGCGTCAACCGGATTCAGCCTGCGGGGGCGAGCCGTCAACTTTGTCGGCACATCCGTCGGCCGCCCTGCTGGGCACCCCCCTACCAAAGCGTCGCGCCGTGCCAACAGCTTTGACGCTGGAAACCGTGGGCCGGTTCCTCATCAGCACGCTAAGATCAACGCTGGTGACCAGACGTATCCTCCCGAGCGACAGCCCTGGGCGATGCCCCCCGATGCCGGAACCGGCGCAAAGGCACGTCGCATGAGTTTGAGCCTGCCGGACGATTTCAACGTAGATGTCGCGGTGCTGCAGGATGAGTTTGAGTACCAGAGCAAGCTGTTGGGCCGGCATGGTAAGCATCTCGGAAAGGGCGCCGCTTCCAAAGTCTCTCTCATGGTGCGCAAGGGCTTCCCCACCGAAATGTATGCCGTCAAGGAGTTCCGAGGCAAGTCAGGCCGGGAGAGCAAGGAGGACTACGACAAGAAGATCAAGTCGGAATTCAGCATTGGCAAAAGCCTGCACCATCCCAACATTGTCGAGACCATCCGGCTCTGCTCAGATCACGGACGCTGGAACCACGTCATGGAATACTGCTCCGAGGGTGACCTGTTTAGCCTTGTGCAAAAGGGCCACCTGAAGGGTGATGCTAAGCTCAAGGACCGCCTATGTCTCTTCAAGCAGCTCATCCAGGGCGTCAACTACCTGCATGCCAACGGCATCGCCCATCGTGACATCAAGCTCGAGAATCTGCTCATCACAAAGGATAGCAAGTTGAAAATCACCGATTTTGGCGTTTCCGAAGTCTTTTGCGGCACCCACCCCGGCCTTCGCGAATCCGGTGGCCAATGTGGTAGGAACATGGGCGAGATCCGGCTCTGCCGCCCGGGTATCTGTGGCAGCGAGCCCTATATTGCGCCCGAAGTGCTGTTGAAGAATGCAGACTACGACCCGCGCGCCTTGGACGTGTGGAGCGCGGCCATTGTCATGATCTACATGACTTTTGGCGGTGCCATTTGGTCCAGGGCCGAAGCCGGCAACCTGCACTACGACAAGCTAGTGACGGGCTGGAACAAGTGGAACAAGAAGCACGAGGAAGACAAGGACGCTGCCATTACGGATACCGACTATCCCAACTGTTACGCTCTCGATGTCGGTGTTAACCCTCCGGCCCTGCGACGCATTCTGCTGCAGATGCTCAACCCTAATCCCAACAGCCGTATCAGCGTCTACGAGGTCATCACCAATCGATGGGTCAAGAATATCGAGTGCTGCGGACTCGAGTCGTACGATGATCCCAAGGTTGTGATCGACGTGACCAAGAAGGATTACGGCGGCAAGGGCGGAAGCAAGATCTTTTGCCATAACCATCTTCCACCAAAGACCCATGGTTCTCACTCGTTGGGCAAGATGCCTGGTCAACCTGGCTACTAGGCCTCTGGTTGGTGTTGGCCAGCAATCTACCATATCGACCACCGTCTTACTCCCGAATCTCGTTTCTTTTCCTCATTATTTTGTAATTCATAGAATCAAATATCGACACGGGGCCATGGAGTGGATTTCCTTTGTCTTTTTTTCCTCCCGACTATCTTCGCGTCTATTTCTGAGCGAACTCATAATAACCCCACCGTTTTCTTTTTCTACATCGCGGTTTACTATTCTCGGTTTTTTTCTTCTTTTCGGGATTGTTTTCCATGGGTCGGTGCACTGTCCAGGTGGGAATAAGAGTTGTCATCTCACGCATCGGAGTTGGAGCAAAGAGCCGAACGACTCACAGAGGGAGAGTCAGCCCGGCAGGCGCTCTATGGGAGGCTGAATGTCTTTTTCTTCTCCTCAGTATTTCACGAGACTCACCGCCTTGCCTCGGATGGCCGGTCGGTGTTCTTTGCAAATACGGCATTTCATTACAGAGCATATACGGGACGTGAGGTCGTCAGTCGATCCAGCCCTTTTTCTTCTTCCCTTTGTTCTGGGTTTGTTGCATTACATCAAGACGGGGGAGATGAGTCCACGCGAGTGTCATGATATCCTTCGCCCAGTATTAGAGTGGGCAGGCAATAGTGTTTCATGCATGCATGGAGGATTCCATGTCCATTTTCTTATTTTTATTCTCTGTTCCCTTTGTGCGTGCTTCTACAGGGGAGGCGTGGAAATTCGTCGAAAAAAAGAAAGTTTGGCAAGTTTTGTCTTTTAAAAGATCTTTCCTCCTTTCCGTGGAATGAGATGGGCAAAGGCTACGATATCTCAAAGGGTTGATAATGAGCGGCCTTGTCAAGCAGGGTGCCTTGGGAGGAAACGCACATTCCTTTTTCTAAATAGAACTACTCAAGATGTACCTTGGTTAATCTTGCCAATACATTCAAAAGAGTGAAATCTGGCACTGCAATAAAAAAAATCGTCCTTGGTGCAGCTAACGCCGTGTATCCTGCCCGCTCCCGTTGTGACGTCGTGTACCAAGTGACCCGAATTTTTTACAGCATCATGATCCATTGTAACATGGCAGAAAAGGAAAAAGTGCGGCTGTGGTGAGACATGCAGAGCTTCACGTGGGAGGCTTGATTGAACGACAACATTTTCGGAGAAGGCCGCGGGAGAGGCTTGGCTGGCCTGTTAACAAAAGGAACAAGACTAGTGACAGTCGGCGTGGTCAGAATGTGGCAATGGAGAGGGACCTTGTGACAATGAGGGCGGCCGTCAGAATGTTACAGCTGATGTTTTGGGTCCATGGTAAATTCTCCGCCCCAGAAGAAGGGCCGTACGGAGTTGTTAGGCGAACTCAGTCAGAGCTGAAAGCTGCTTGCTTACAAGCATGCATGGAACCAGAGTGAGTGAATGGCATCACAAGGCAGATAGATACCTAGTAGTTGGCAATAGTGTACGGAGCAGGGCACCGTTAGCACCGCTAATGCCTCACGGTTTTGGCTGCATGACGATGGAGGGGTGTGAGCCATGCAAGCGTCTGCAAAGAAGGATTCTAGAGAAGCTATTCGTCGACGAGAAGAGCTGTGTATCCTTTGTAAAATGTTGGCATGTGAAGCCATTTAGCCAAGGAGTAGATTCTCAGAGTAAAACACAGGTTTTTTTTCCCCCTCTTCTTTTTCGCCCTCTTTGAAATTCGAGGCACGAGGGCTCTGACGTTGGTCAATGTTGAGGCACTGACAAGGTCCACGTCGCCTTGTCTCCTTTCCTATGCGTGAAGCACGGGCTTTGGCTTCGAGCAGCCCCCCCTCTGTTGAAACCAGCGCACAGATGATGGGAAACGAAATTGTGCCGGTGCTTGGCTACGGAGGCGTCATCGTTTCGTGCCATCCATTTCCTTCCATCGTCAACTATTAGCTGCATCGCATGGGTTGGATTGATCCCTGATGTGCATCCGCTGCCGTTGTCAGGCGATGGCTGCCGGCTTGGCTGCAGATCAATCGCATGTTGCGTGTGTGTATGGCCAAGGGTATTCAACGCACAGCCGTCTGTTTCTTCGGACAGGAGATACGATTGCCGTGCTTGGATCAGCGGCTTCAATCGGCGCCTTCTTGCGATATCGGCTGCATGCAACGGGAGATTCCATCCGGTCGAGCTTCGGCGTACGGGTGACCATGATTAATCGCAGAAGCGCCGAGGCCGACGGTCACTTGTTTTCTCATTCCACCACCGACTGACTGGGGTGCCTAGCACCGTAGGTCGAACGACAGCTTGGTCTCTTGTTAGATGGCCGCTTTACGCGGTTCAGAGGCCAGGCTGGTACGCGAAAGCACAGGTGTCAAATTGTAGTACAACTACTTGCCTATAGGTAGTCGGGGTGAGTGTTGGTAGACCTCTGGGCTTGGCTGGATCTCCCTCGCATATCGAATCCCTCAGCCATGGCCCCCAGCCGTTGCCGATGTGCCGTAGATGGTGTGAAGATTGCATGTGAGGCTGTTCCTTGGGGCGTTGTCGTAGGGCCCTCGGCGGATGTAGAGAGTACTTGGCGGTGTCTCGAGGGTATTTTGTGAAAGTATCGTGTACTTGCACAGCTTCTAAGATCTCCAACTCTGACCGCTCCCATCTTGAAAGGGGGCGTGTGCAGATCTGCACAGGCAGACCGCTGATTTGGCACCTTGAGGATCGACCTGCTAGTACCAAGCCGGTTTTTAGAGGTTTGGGGGCCAACAATGCCGTGAGCTCAGATGTAGACGGGATACACGTACCCAACACCGGCAGCGCGAGCCAAACAGTGCTTCCAGTGCAGAGTATGAGCAAAGATGCATTTCCTCGGAGATGGCGGCTGAATGACGTTCGAGAAGGACGAGTTGCGGTCTGCCACGACAGGTTACACGTAAATTGATATGCAAGGAGGCTTCCCAAGGGTGCCTCTAAAGTTTCGATCATTTGTCCAGCTTCCTTTGCCTTGGGGTGATATCATCACGGCGAGTGGCTTCGGCTGGCAACGGATTCCCCTCTTTGACACAAGCTCTATCAAGATGGGTGGTAGCGCAGATACAACAAGGCGATGTGTCTTCAGACTTATTAGCATCCCATAAAAGTAGATTGAATTTAGGCAGGGACTTAACTCGAGATCGTCAACCACATGTCAGCCATTATGCACCCAAAGACGTAGAGGTATGGCCAACAGTGTTTGTTGTCCAGTTCAGCCAATCCCATTGCCCGGGTGGCAGGTTCTCTAGTCATCACATTCAAATTTTGTGAAAGAGAAAATAAAAGCGTAATGTTGGAATCGGACGAAAGAATCTCGAGGATCTGATGGAGAGACGTGATGTCACATGATTTCAATTGAGGTTGTTTCCTCTATCAAAACCGCAGAATGGCAGAAAAAAAGGATGGAAAGAGTTGGAAAAAAACCCACCGCCTTCAATCTTCTGCATAGGTACCATACCTGTCTTACTAAATTCTTGGGGGTCTCTCTTCATTCGTACTCCCCATTTGTTGACCATGTTGCCATGCTCGGAATATTACGATACAAGCCTTTCCAGTGACTTCACTTTGGCATCATGTTTCTTACCTCGCGCCTCGACAAAGGAGAGGAACCACAGGAGTCAGAGGTTGGAAGATGTTTGGCGTCGATTGACGCCGATTCATCAGAGAGATTCAGCCACAGGGTGCTGTCAAACAATTGATAGTAGGTCGCTATATCTTTCCATTTGGTGTTTAGCTTCCTAGAATGTGATCTGACAAGGCTGAACAGCATTTGTATTCTTGAAACCTCGACAAGTCAATGGCGGTGATACGCGACTCTTCAACTTCTTGCACCAGCCTACATCTACCAGCACATTTCAACAATCACGGACACTCAAACAACGCAGACTGGATGTGAGTCTATCTCGGACGGGGAGTCTCGAACGGGGAGAGACACAGAGCTGTGTTGGTTCTTGCCCATATTCTGCATGCGACGAATATGGGTCGATGCCTTCGTACGAGCCATACTCTTGTCACTATTCATCGGAGTCTTTGACACAATGATTCGCTCGAGAGTGCAAGTGCTGGTATGATGTCGGCTGAATTGCCACAGAGCACCTTGTGTACGATGGCATGGCGGGAACTTGGCTGTGTCGGTGCAGCGAAGCTTCAAAGCTCTGTATAGCCCAGGCCAACATCAGAGCATGTGGTATGTCCACCAAAGTCGACCCTTTTCGTTCCAATGTGTACTTGTGCGTTCTAATAAACGGGCAGGATACATGTATCCAAAAAGGCCTGCGGCACTGAAGGAGACTCTTGACAAGACGCAGTCATATACAATGTTCGTCACAACAGGCTACCCATTTTGCTTCCAAGTTCTACCAATCTTGGGCATGTTTGCACTGCAATGAACACACCACGACCTGCTACATCAATCCGAGCCACTACCTACCAACTTGACAATGGCCAAATTTCTTGCAGTCGACTTTGCTTGGGCAACACTTAGATTAGGTACAGAGAAGCCTATTTACCGACTGCTTTTCGTTTAATCATGATAGTCTCTTGTCTTCGATTACCCCAGTCATTGATCCTCCACCAAGTCGCCTCACAGAATCGCTTCGTCTCCAACATTGAACGCAGCATGTAACACCTATGGACTACTCCAAACCCGCAGTCATTCTGGTCCACATCCTAGGTTGATTTTCGTTATCGCCCATGGCATTGTGACGCCGGCGTGGAAGCTGGAGGCTACGTCATGCAGGATTTAGGAACATGCCACCACTCCACTAAAATCTCGCAGCCCTGGGCCTCGCTTTTGCAACCGAATTCTCAAACTCTCATCATCCCCCGCTTTCTCTTTACAAAACATCGCCAATCTCATCAAATACAACAACATTTTCGATCCTACTATATAGCACATTACTTAAACATCATTGCCGAAATGCCTCTCTCTGGGCCACCCCTCATCTTGGTAGCCACGGGCATCGTTGGCTCAGCATGGCTCTCGGGTAAATCCCAAATCCCAATTCTTTACATCAAGTTTCGCATCAAGTTTCGCATGACAAAAATCCATTCTCATTCATGTCTCGAATAGGGGCTATCATGTCTTTTTCAATTGGTGGAGCGCCGGCTGCGGCCGTGCTGAAGCAATCGTCTGCCAGGGTCTGGGCTGAGTTGTATAGACGAGGAGCAGCTTCGATGCCAAAGATAGCCATCGGCACGTCTCTAGCTTATCTAGTCGCAACATACGACTCTTACTACAACGAAGGACCATGGGGGAGCTACCTGGGAGCCGTTGGCTGCGTTTTGTCCATTATACCCTTTACATTGACAATTATGAAGGATGTCAATGAGCAATTACATGAAGAAGCCTGCAACGATATCAGCGAGGTGACATACGGGAACATGGTGCGAGTCGATGGTCTCTTGGACCGATGGATTAAGCTGAATTATATCAGAAGCCTCTTGCCGCTGGCAGGAACCGCCTTGGGCTGTCTTGCATTCTACCGTGGTGGACTCTAATGTACTCATACAGTTTTTATGAGAAGCATTGTTAATCATTCAGCATGTGAGGAGACATCCAGATGAGCATTTCTGTGCAGCTCAGTCCATGCATGATTTATGAATGGCATGGCCATGAATGTGATGACATATTTTTATTGTTTACTTGTCATGTTTCATTATCACAATACGTCGGTAATTATACGTGGTGCACCGGTTACACTGCTCATGCATCAGGTAATTTACTTCAGTCACACAGCCAGAATGACAGATTGATCATCCAACGAGAAAACCTCCAGACCTAGAAGAAATGCGACACTTGGTATTACAAGATGCTCATTTCTTTACTATGAACGGCCAATGGGAAATTAACAATAGACAATGCGGCTGCCAAGCACGTCCATGTTCCCGAAGGAGGCAACCGGAACACACACCCAAGGGTATGATACTGTCAATCTTACCTACAACGTCGGATTTTGCTGCAAAAATAGCTTGCTGTTCGCTGTAGCCTTGGCTACGGCTACGGAGTGCCAGGCGCTTCCGTCTTGGCCTCACTCAGTCTGCCCCATGAGATTTTCATGAAAAAGAGCGAGAATCACAATCTACCTGTTATCCCATTCTGCTCTGCTCTTTCTTTGTCGGCCAGGTGATACCTTGTGGCGTAGGATTGTTTGTCGAATGTGAAACAACAAAAGCAATAACTTTCAGGGATTCTCATCCTTCTCGGTATGCTTAGCAGGGCGGTACCATTTTACGGCCAATGTCAAAGCGGGTAAGCGAGGCATTCCTCGGCAAAGACGGAGGATCATCGCTGGAACACCTGGGGGGAAGCTTTGATAATGCCGTGCAAGTTTGTGTTTGCCGGTCAAGCAAGGCACTCTATGGAGCGGGACTATGCCAATGTTAATCGGAGCTTGACACCTATGAATACCAATAACAGGGGTATGAACAGCATGGGCTAACACCTGAATAAGGTGCGCCCGATCTGGATCGGGGCTTGGCTTTGCGGCCATCGAGGGCTCCCTCCCTCCAAGCCCCCGAGTTCTAGACCAGCCAAGAACTGTTTGCTGCGGAGTAGCATGCCTTGTTATCGCCGGAAAGAGGCGGTAGGTAATAAAGGCGCAGAAACAATAGATGGGTCCGCAGGCGACAGGTTGACATGCTTGTTTTCAGCCCAAAGACATGATCAGATTGTGAGCACAAAGTCGTCATTTGCAAGAGAATACTATGGGGAACGGGAAGCCTACCGGGTGTGTTCCGTGACTCCCATGAAACACACGGAATATCACTGTGCTATGAGATATTGCTGCCAGATGCCGAGCCGGAGCTCGTTTGTCCAGCGGAAGTTGCGTCCGTGATCCCCAATTGACAAAGGAAAATGGCATCTTCTGGCCACCATTGATTCTAGCACAACTTTGCATATATTGCATGTTGAAGGGGCGTTTCGGGCACTGATGAAAGAGCCCAATCAAACGGGGTATGTCCATATGAATGGCTGATCCAAAGCGCGATGGCAACTACACGACTCCCTTGGGGACACGAGAATGATGCATATGAAACCTCTTGATACACTATGAAAGTAAAACTATGTGAGCCTAGTTGCCCTTTCTGACTCTGCTCTCTTGGTTCGGTGATGAGTAGTTTCCTGACTTGGCGGAAACAGGATATGACCCCTTCCACCTAAAAGACGGAGCTAAGAAGCGGCCAAGTAGGAATAGCCATCACAACGACAGCCAGCTTTTTACGAACCTCGCCTTTGCACATGAATTCCTAGGGTGGAGGGTTTCTTCCGGACTGTTGCAGTAGCTTCTATTAAGCATGAAGCTATTGTAGCCTAGCCTTCACGGGAGTTTGTCAGGTAGGGTGCGGACAGTGGGAGGCAGTCTGGTCAAGAGTGATTCAATGACCCTTCCTTCTCATGATCGTCATCAATAAGACTCGTGCTAACCAAGAGCATATTGTATCTGGCCAGTGGATCAAGAAGTGAGATTGAGGCGGCAGCTCAACTCCATATTTTCGCATAATATCCTGGCGGTGAGATGTGATAGAGGAAAGGCTCGATTCCTATACGACGCCACAAGCGCGAAGAGCAAGGCAGACCCCTGTATGCTCGTACGCCTACATGCTGTGGAAGCTGAGTGATGAGGATGTGACACCAAGGTACGAGTGGTAAGTAGCCGGGCTCGCTCGAATAGCTATGTCTCTCTGACTTGGTAGATGGTGAGCACTTCTTACAAGAGTTCTTGGCACAAATCACAGGTGACTGGCTGTGTGAACCATGTCTCAGCTGAGGTCTCACACCCGATCCAGATCCGGCTCTCCAAAGGGAGATCCCATGCTCACAGTTACGAGTATACTGAGGCACATACAGAGCATACACTGGCGAGATGAGAGTCCAGGGGCGGTCAATATGTAGTGCTCGAAGCTGGCCTGCAGCCCTGGTGATATTGAGTCCGTGAGGCTGTGGTGGAAGCATAACTGGCATTGGCATCCAGCTGAACCAATGGTGGCCCAGTTGGGTCTCTTTCCTTGTCTTGTCTCGCGCCATCTTGCGGTGTTTCTCTCGCTCTGCCGTCTCTTTGCTTTGGTCCACCACTCTGCCTTGCCTGATTCTTCCATCTGCGTCTGTCTCTCTCTTCTTCCCTGCTGGACTCCCCTTTAGGCTCTTGGCGAAGTATCCGGCTCACCGGATTCTGGGTTACGAGCTGCAGTCGTGCCCGGTTTCCAGTGCACCCACTTGGACCATCATTTCCGAGATGTCACATTGGAGGCTTAAGGCTGTGGGGAGGGCGGCACAGACAGTGCCATGATTATTATTATTATTATTTGGCAAAAACTAATTTCCCTTCTTTCTCTTTTCTTCTTCTCTCTTTTTTTTCTTTTTCTTTTTTCAGATAATCGTAATATTTTTTTTTTTTGCTTTTTCCTTTCCCTTTGCAGGTAAATGTTTCTAAAAGGAGGCTCGTGATTTGATTGATGTACGCAATCCTGCCCAAGCAAGAGCCTGAAGTATTCGTATTCGCACCAATCCAAGAGCCCTTGAAGCCGCCTTCCCCCCAGCGCACTTGCCTCTTCATCCAGTGTGTCTCAATAAATAATGCAATGAAAATTGAATGGGAAAGCGAAACCCCGTGAGCTACACCGTATTCATCACGTGATGGTTTGTTGGCATAGTACTTTGTAGAGCAAGAACTGAGTCGTTGAGCCGATTTGCAAGCTTCATCCTCAACAGCAGAACAAATTTCAACTTGGCCGTTGCGATGCCCTCAACCACCTCTCATGGCCATCCGCACTCTCGCTCACTACGAAATCAAAGTGCTCTGTACTGTGCTGTGCAGGCATGGCCATTCTTTGTGCTTAACCGATCAAGCCAAGGCCCACAGAGGACGAATCAGGCCGCAGTGTGTGTAACAGACGCTCGAGACAGCAAGGATTACAGCCTCCCTTCTGACTCTCAAATGTTTGCTTCTCTGCATGATTTTGGCGCCGCCATCCAGCCTCACGCTGCGTTTTACTTGGTCCCTATTGGCATGTCGGGATGCTACTGCATGCAGCTCACGCCAGAATATTGATTCGCATGTCCGCTAGGTACTTTCTCTCTCCCCTCTCATCCCTTGTACCTCCGCCCCCATCTTCCCCTTCTTACACCTGTTCCTTTCGAAGCAATTCTAGCTCTTTTGGCAGAGAAGCGTTTACAAGTACGCGGACTAACAAATCCTCGGATCAGGAAACTCTCCCCAACCAAGCCCAAGTGCCATGGACCGCTTAGACGTGAGGGAACTAAAATAACGACGGGAACTAGCCCCGGGAGCCCGGAGTCTTGCACCCATCACGGGCGGGACACAAGCCACGAAATTGCCAAGTCGAGACCGGTGAAGCCACTAGCGTCCGCGAAGGGGTGTTTGCATTTAGCCCACACAGCTGAAGCGCTCTCAGACATGGGCTTCCATGGCGTGGGGTTGTGATGAGATGCCACTGTAAACGCCGATGAGTGGGAGAGCGCGGGTGTGTTCCTCATCGTCAATCATCTCTGTCTTCTCTGTCGCACAAGAGATAGGTCCATGATCTTATTCGCGGCCGGACCGCCACAGGAGGGGCGCTCTTACTACAAGATCTGTGCTCTGCTGATGCCAATACATGATACACACCGTATCCTTGAACAAGACGGCGAATGAAACCGGAGCAGGCGCAAAAGCAAAGCAAGAGCAAGCATCATGCATAAGGATGGAGCATTTCGGGAGCTAGGCCGTCGTGACGTGGTTTCCGGGCTCATTGACAGCCAGCCTAGGGCAATCTAATTTCGATGCATCTGCTTGCCATGTCTCCCCAGGCCATGCAGGTGCTCATCTGCTGAGTGAAACACGGTACCCGCATTATCCATATGGCCGCCTTGTGGGCTTATTATTACGAGTAGGTACTTATTGTTGTCGCGGAGATCTCTCTCATAATCACAGTTGATGTGAGTTGTGGCTGAGACAACGTCTTTGCTTGCTTGCCGTGCTCAGCTCCTCTTTGTACGTACATTGCTGTACACGTGTGTATACCGCTGTCTCGCGCAAGCTACTTGAGTCAAACCCTACCCATCGTTCAGGCTGCAGGTATATAAACAGCATCATCTCTTCATCATTTGCCAAGCAGCAGCCATCTTCAGGTCAGAACTCGTGGTCCTATTCTTTGTTTCCGCCCACATTCCTCCCAAATTTCACAACGTCACCACCCACTCCATCGTTTTGAACCGAAACCGGCAATGCCAGTTACCACAATCCTCCAGCATATGAGGGATAGAGAGAAGCTAAACCAGCCCGACTTAGGCACTCGCGTGGCGGAAGACGACCATAATATCACAAATAACGATACCATCAAAGAGGTCAGACTTTCCTGTACCCTCCTCTATGGAACAACACGCCGGAATATCTCTTACTTACCAAAGGGGAAAAGGCAGAGGCAGTAGCTGGGCGAGGTGTTGCCCCTGATTCGACTCATCAGTCAAAAATGCTCAATAACCCAACTACATCGTCTACAAGGAAAGGTTCCTCTAGGGGTCGCAAGACAAAACAGACAAACTCAAATCGCCCCATGACAAGTGGAAAGACAACCCCTCAGCCACGGGCGATAATGCCCTTGGATAGGCAGAGTCCCCGACAGGTGCCTGCTGTAAATTGTGACTCTCGGCCGGCATCTTGTGCGATGCAACAAGACATACAGCCATCTCGTACAAGTAACGAGCCTCAACAGAATTCTCCCTCGGAGCACCACGGGGACCCGCCGACCCCCGCCGACTCGGTGTACGAGGTCGCACGGCGTGCTGTCGACTTTCTCGACATTCACAATACTCAGGATACAGAGCCTCGAATCATCGGTCCTCAACTGGTGGTTTCTACTACTGATATCGGGGAACAGAGGACTCAGGAAAGATGTAACGCTATACAGACACCTCCTACAAGCAATGACAGTGCACAAACATCTCCTTCGAGCCCCAGCGGCGAAAACGGGCCTCCCATTCGTTGGAGCACTATACAAACATATCCCAGTTCTCGAGATGCTATTGTAAGCGGTTTAGAACCATCACCCTTCTGTGCTGTGATGGCCGTTAACGTGTGACATAGGTGTTTAGTGATGGGACAAGAGAACGTGAGATGGTTTCTAGACAGCAGCGCGCAAGCACACCACGACCACCCTCGCAATCCTACCCTCCACGCCCAAAGTCAAAGTCAGCGGCAGCTCGGCGACGGGCGATACTCAAGCATTCAGTGACATATTCGCTACCGGCTGCGAATCCACAGACTCCTGCAGCTCCAGAGCAAGCAGTGGTTTCCTATCCAACAATGACTTCAAATCAAGTACACCCTCCACGGCCAGAAGCGGTATCTCACTCGGCCAGTACGTTACGACAAGCGACACCTGTACACTCAGTCATGGCTCTACGTCCGGGGCCTCTTTCATATCCGCAGTTAATGCCACGACCGAGATGGCAGCCTATATATCCGAAATCTACCCCCTCACGGCAAGAAATGACGGCGTCACAGCCACCAGTGACTGCACAGCAGGCGAGCTCGGAGACGAATGGAGAGCGTAGTCGCCGCCTCGGAAGAGAAGCGCAGCTCAGAAACGAAGCTTCCCTTCGGCACCGAGAGAGTCCTCTGGCGGACGACCCTGCAGAACCCGCCATAGTAGGGTTTGCGCCGAGCGTTGGAAATAGAGTCGTCGAACATCTCGTAAAGCACAACCCTTCGGCTATTGCAGCCTCCAAGCTCTCCCATACGATTCCTCAGGAGGCTGCTGTGCATTATAACAGTGTGTTAACTTGGCAGGCTCAAAACGCCCAAGCCACTGGAGATCCTTCACCTCATGGGCACCCAATGCATTCCAACGAGGTGGAATCAAGGGCCGCACCCTCAGCCTCTCGAGAAGCACAAGCTCTGGCACTAATCGTTGTGCCCATTAGAAGCGCGCCAGTCTCTCAACAGCTTGTCAACACTGGAAATCATCCTCACCATAGCCATTCGAATACCTTGGCCCCGCAACATGGTGTTCAATCACATCCATATTCCAGAGTCCCTTCTGGAGAGTCGGGTAATGCTCCGAATGGATCAGTATCAACACAGCAGAGCATACATGGACAGAGAGAGAGTATAGCAATGGACGATTGCGGCAATGATGATGTCCAGGAGATTTCTCGACAGGATTGGCAGGCAGCCAACAAAGACAGGCCAAGATATCGGGCTGGTCAAAGACACCAAACTGTTGTGGCCTCGGTTCCATATGAAGGGGCTATGGCATCTTCGGCCTCTTCTTCCTCAGTAAACCCGCAAAGCATCCCTGAGCCATGTTTTGAGGAGAGTGGGGAGATGATGTTACCACTGAGCCCCGAGCTCCCCATCTGTCAAAGCCCAGTGTCCATGCCAGCTCAAACTCGAGCTCAGACAGTCAGGAGGCCATCGATGCAAGCGAATCCCGTATATGGTGGCATTCACAAACGAAAATCCAGTCGAGGTCGACCTTCGCCGCCGCAAGCTACGGCGTCTCGAATCGCCATATCTCAGCTTGCGCATTCTTCGGCTGAGGCACCGAAAACTGCGGTGCGTCGAATCGCCATATCTCAGCTTGTGCATTCTTCAACAGTGCCTCGAATCGCCATATCTCAACTTGTGCATTCTTCGACTGAGGCGCCAAAAGCAGTGGTGCCTCGCGTCTCTATATCTCAACTTGTGCATTCTTCAACCGAGGTGCCGAGAACAGTGGTGCATCAAGCCATGATGCCTCAAACTGCGATGCCTCAAACTGCGGTGCCTCAATCCATGATGCCTCACGCCACGATGCCTCGGACTTCACCTCGAACTCCTTTGCCATCAGCCAGACCAGACAGGCGGCGGCGTGTTCGCCTTTCGCGTGGGGGAATGTGGCTATCTCAGGACGACATAGACCGTTGGCAGGAAGAAAGAAGAAATCCCTATCGACTCCCAACATTCAATGACTCATTCAGGGATGTAGTCATGACTGATCGTCAACCCAGCCATGAGAAACCGGCTTCCTCTGAACCGGCAGGAGGGAGGGTCAGTCTCGATGCTTATCGTATAAACCCAGTAGCTTCTTGCGCACGCAATTGGCATGGAATGGTAAATAACTAGGAATTTTCAGATTGTAATGGATGAGCTGGGACTGGATCGGAAGCACATCATAAAGGCTGGCCTTTTAAGTTGCCGCTCAACTGCCTTATCTGGCTCAGTGGTGATGATGACAGGAATATCGGAGCAGGGCGCATAGGTGTAGCTTATATAAAATGAAAGTATTTTTTTGGGTTTGGTTGACTTTTCTTGCGTCTCTGAATGGCATAGACACACCAATTGTAAATGGCGATTCATGGGGACGAGAAGAAGAATAGAAGATGGAAACATTTCTTCCCCACGAGGATGAGGCGCCCGGTTGAGTTCAAATGTAGAACCCGCGCGATAACCGCCCCAGGAACCTTGACGAAGTTGGCAGAATCAATCCTGGAAACAATTGCAAGAGTTGCGGGCAAAAACTCCCATAAAACAAGCGATTCGGCCTTGGAATCAAGCCTGAACCGAGAAATGCGTCAATGAGGCGCCTAGTCTGTTGATCTACGGTTCACATGGCCCGGCACTCTTATGCGACCCAATGGGGGCCATCCGCTAAAATGCGACGCTGGACCAACATCTTTGTTCCAAGGATTGTGTTCGCATCTCGGATTCCCCCTCACGGCATCTGTACAATGGCGTCAGATGATCAACAGTTGCACGATGTAACCTGAAGACAAGACTCTGCCGTAGCATGGAATCTCCAGCCTCTCCGTTGCGGTGTACGTCCGCAATTTCCAGCACCCAAGGTAATGTCGTGGCATGGTCCCGCCGAGGACAAGAACGAATTGAGAAGAGTAGGACGAGACGTAACAAGCAATTAAGCTTAACGAAAATATATGGAGCCCCGTGGATTTGTCAAAGAATCCGTGAGAGTCAGGGGAACATGGATTCTTGTCCTTCTCCGCATTGATCGGCATCGGCTCCGCTCCTTTTATACCAACGTACTCTTTCAAGACCGATCCAACGGGGTTGGGAAGATGAAAGATACTTAGCCAGTAAGCCGACGGTCCATGTATCATGGGATGGATACATTCTGTCCACCGCTCGTTGTGCGTATACTTGTCGAACCTTGTCGTATCTGCATCTCCACATCACCCCTCATTATGAGGTAGAGAAAAAAAAAGTATCCATGCGTGGGACAACAGGCCATTGCTCGCATGCAGCGTATCATTGGGTTAGGCAGAGAAGAGGAAAAGAGGGGAAGTGAGCTTGATGCAAGGGATCATTCTTGAGAATGTAGCAGTATTTATAGATACAATTCTCCTCCGGTTCTGGAGAAAAGTAACATGTCAGACAAAAAGGGTTGCCGCCCTCCCTTGAACTGATCTTGCCCTTTCTGTAAATAAAGCAATTGGGTATCCTGCATGCGGTAGGACCATCCGAATAACAAGAGCTCTGAATACGCTGACTATGTTTTCGGCACGTCTGTTCGTGCTTGCCTGTTCTCTGGCGGCTGCCGTCGCGCAGAGCAGCAGTCCGGTCCCCTACAAAGTTCAGACACCGCCCTTGGATACTGATTGGACGTACAAGGTTGGTACCAATCCATGGCCAGAGCATCCCCGGCCACAACTCCGGCGCGACGCCTGGCAGAGCCTCAATGGCATTTGGACGTTTCAACCTGCTGGTCCTGAAGATGGCGACTCCGATAGCCCTCCGGATGGTCCACTTCAGAGCGAGGTTCTGGTGCCGTCTTGTATCGAGAGCGGGCTCTCGGGACTTCAGCTTATCAACATCACAGACATGTGGTTTGCGACCAGCTTCAAGATACCGCACAACTGGCATGAGCAAAATGTAATGTTGAACTTTGAGGCAGTTGACTACCAGGCGGTGGTGTTTGTGAATGGAGCCAGGGCCGGGACCCACACCGGAGGATATTTTCGGTTCGGGGTGGATATAACCGAGTTTGTCAAGTTTGGCGGCGACAACAGCGTGTAAGTCGTTTTTTCCCTCTCGGTGGCGGCGACGATACTATCATTCGTTGTGGCAGCAGTGAGGGTGTGAGCGGTGGTGATGCTGCATACTGATTTCAGAACAGAACCGTGTTTGTTCACGATCCAACAGACTTGGACGTCATTCCAATTGGAAAACAGACGCGAAATCCTAGCCACATCTTCTATCGATCGTGCTCCGGAATATGGCAATCTGTGTGGCTGGAAAGTGTGCCATCAAACCACATAACCCAGCTTGACGTTGCTGCCGGCATGGACGGGACAGGTGCGAAACCACCAGAAGAACTCTTATGCAATGGCCCATGGGTCCAAACTCACGTCTAACGCGGTTTATAGTCTCTGTGACAGTCCACAGCTCGAACAAGCAAGGCGCCTCCGCCAAAGTGTCCGTCATCGGACTCGACGGCCGCGTCATTGCTTCACAACAAGGCCCTTCCGATGAGGAGTTCGAGTTCAAGGTCAGGCAGCCGAAACTGTGGTCTCCAAGCTCTCCAACCTTGTATAACTTGACAGTGACCCTTGGTGAGGATGAAGTGTCCAGCTACACTGGATTTCGCACCATTTCCAGTGGGAAAGTCAAGGGGGTCCAAAGACCACTCCTAAACGGAGTATTCACATTCATGTTGGGCACGCTCGACCAGGGATTTTGGCCTGATGGGCTGTATGTGCCGCCAAACAGGGAAGCCATGGTGTATGATTTGAAGATGCTCAAAGAACTGGGCTTCAACACAGTCAGGAAACACGCAAGTAACCCGTTTATCCGTCACCAGCTTCTTGTCGATTGGGTACTAAATCAAATCGTATGCCGCAGATCAAAGTTGAGCCGGATTTGTTTTACCGAGCTTGCGATGAAATTGGTCTCATGGTCATCCAAGACATGCCCAGCCTGACCAACGACGGGAGTCGGCCTCCGAATCCTGACCAACAGGCAGAGTTTCAACGTCAGCTACGAAATCCTGGTCAATGAGCATAAGAGCTATCCATCGATTGTTACTTGGGTTCGTTGTCTCATGGCTGCCCATGGGTGGTCTCCACGATGATTCAAGCTGACGCCAAATCCACGATGCAGGTCATTTATAACGAAGGATGGGGGCAGCTCAGGGGTCCACCCTATCCCGAACTGCAACTCGTGGAAGTTGTTCGTGGCATCGACTCAACAAGGTTGATTGATGCAACCACCGGATGGAATGATCATGGAGGCGGCGATTATTCAGTGAGTCGACTGTCACGTTCCATACATGATTTGCTCAAGAAGAGAATGCGGGCTGATGAAGGCGTGATGAGTAGGACAACCATCACTACGCCAATCCGCAATGCGGAACACCGTTTTACTCCACCCCTTCTTCTCCGTACGACCCCAACCGTATCGGGTTCCAGGGCGAATTTGGCGGCATTGGCCACAATGTGTCAATCGAACAGTTGGTCTCCCTTTTTCTCCTCTGCATCCCTCCACTTTTTGGGAGAGTTCAGTGGCTAACGAACTAATTAGTCTTTGGAACGTTCAAGAGGCCATCAACACCATCAACCAAACGTACGAAGTCAATGCCGACCTGGCTTCATACAACTATCGGGCGAGTCTCTTGTTCCGCGAATTCTATGACCAGATTGAGCACTACGCTTGCAGCGGCGGCATCTGGACGCAGACAACCGATGTCGAGGGTGAAGTCAATGGTCTATACACGTATGACCGCCGTCTTTTGAGGCCAGATACGAGGCAGTGGAAGAGCGCTATCAACAAGCTATACGCGGTCGCGGCAGGGCGGCGATGATTGAACAGACCATGTAGGCAAGCCCCCTAGGATAGTAGTGCAGGGTAGTGGTGGATGATGGCAGCTGCTCATTGATGTCTGAACCCTGATGGAGGTTTGATGTGTGTAATGAAATTGCTTCTTTGGCTTTGATCTCGGAAATGTCATCTTGTCCAGACAATTAATCGGCTTCATTGAAACCGCCGTAATGTTGCTGTTGGCGAAGTAGTGCAAGATTTCCACTCTTGAGGTGCTCTCGTGAAAACGGCCACCCCGATCCGGAAAATCCATTGCATGATGAAGTTCTAGGGGTAAGGCTAATGTCCTAATGTCAAGAAAGGGAGGAATGTTTGTTGAAAAAGTGTTGAATTCTCCCAAGACACTCGCACTCTCATGCTCTCTTCATGCTGGAATGCTGCCTCAGACATCAACGAGAGTTGATGCTTTCCGCAACTGCAACTAACTGCCTCTTCGTACTGTAACCCCCCCCCCCACCCTGCCACATGCAAATCGCCACCAACAAAACTACATTGCGCATGTACCGCCCGTTCCCCAAGGCGGCTAGATCAGGTCCAGAACATCTCCCCTCGCTTCCCCACCATCCCGCAATCGTATTCGGACCTCTGACCGCTAGGCAATTTCTGCCAAAGTTTGCAGCCAAAAGATTCAAAAGCCACTTCATCGTCCCACAATCATGTGATGGAGCTCCTTTTCAGCATATTCGTCATGTCATGAACAGGGACCCAATGCGATTATCAACTTGATTCGACTCTTGCAGATTGGTCAATTGCACGGCGTCTTGTTTTGGCTTGTGACAGTCTGTTGGACCGCCCAAGAAGAAGTACAATAAATACCTACCTAGACGACGACACCGTTTCCCCGGCCGCCCTCACTGCAAGCTGCAACCACATTGGCTCTCCCGAGAGCCTTGCCATCCCTTCCATTGCGTCGATAGATTTGATTCCCGACTCGGCCATCCCGAACGAGCACTTGCAAGATTCTTCTTGTCTTTTACCCGGTGCATCTACCATTGCAATTCAATGTCAGAAACAATGACTTCACAAGTCCACACGCGCGAGCGGCGTGACCTCTACCACGAGGCCGATGTCGTCGTCGTCGGCGCCGGTGTCTTTGGCTGCGCGGCGCCTTTGCTCTGGCAAACCAGGGACGCTCCGTGCTTCTTCTCGAGAGGTGGCTGCACGAGCCCGACCGGATCGTGGGCGAGCTGCTGCAGCCGGGCGGGTTGACGGCCCTCAAGAAGCTGGGCCTGGGCCACTGCGTCGAGGGCATTGACGCAATCCCTTGCTACGGCTACAACGTCATCTACCACGGGGAGCCATGCGCCATTCCCTACCCCGGGCTCAACGAAAAGGGCCAAGTGACGCATGCGTGGGGAGGACGAGGGACGGGCGGGACGAAGCAAGAGGGATGCGGCTTCCATCACGGCAAGTTCATCACGCAGCTCCGCAAGGCGTGCCTGGGCCACAAGAACATCACAGTCGTCGAGACGGAGGTTGTCAAGACGATTCGGGGAGAGCACACTGACCAGGTCCTGGGCGTGGAGTCGCGGACCACGGTCAACAAGGAGACGGGAGAGAAGAAGAGCGACTACTTCTTTGGCCAGCTCACCATTGTTGCCGACGGATACGACTCCAAGTTCCGCAAGCAGGTGCTAGAGACCAAGCCCGTGGTCAAGAGCAAGTTTTATGCGCTGGAGCTGGTCGACACGAAGCTGCCGCTGCCCTTGCACGGCCACGTCATCATCGGCAACGCCTTTCCCATTCTCCTCTACCAGATCGGCACCCACGAGACCAGGGCGCTCTTTGACGTGCCCGCCAACATCCCGCAGGCCGCTCCCGAGGCCGGCGGCGTCCGCGGCTACATCAAGAACTGCGCCATCCCCGTGCTGCCCGAGGCCATCCGCCCGGCGGCCGAAAAGGCCCTCGCCGACGGCAAGATCCCCCGCAGCATGCCCAACAGCTGGCTGCCCGCCGTCCCCCAGACCCCGAGCGGCCTCGTCGTCCTCGGCGACGCCCTCAACATGCGGCACCCCCTGACCGGCGGCGGCATGACCGTCGCCTTCAACGACGCCCTGCTGCTCTCCGAGCTGCTGCACCCCGACGTCGTGCCGAACCTCGAGGACAAGGCGGCCATCCGCGACGCCATGAACAAGCTCTACTGGCGCCGCAAGAACTTCACCAGCATCATCAACACCCTCGCGCAGGCCCTCTACTCCCTCTTCGCCGCAAACGACCGCCAGCTGCGCGCCCTCCAGATGGGCTGCTTCGAGTACTTCCGCCGCGGCTGGACCGACGGGCCCGCCGGCCTGCTCGGCGGCATCATCCAGCGACCCCTTGTGCTGGCGTACCACTTCTTCTACGTCGCCTTTGTGGCCATTTGGCTCAACGGGTGCAACGTCATTGGCGGGCCTCTTGGCTTCTGGAAACTGCCCCTCGCGGTGCTCGATGCCGTTCTCATCCTGTGGAAGGCCTGCATCGTCTTTTTGCCAGTCATCTGGAGAGAAGGCTTCCAATAAAGAAAGAATGAGAAGAAGAACAAAACTCTCACACACTTTTTAATACCTTGTTTCTTATATATATATATACATACATTTCTACTCTTGTATGAAGATATCAACGTTGGATTTCCCTTTTTTCGACATTTTGCCACGGGCGAAGCGCGGAGTTATACGAGGCTAGGGTAGTATATCCCTTGGGGAGAAGGAAGAAGAAAGAAAAATGGCAAGGCTAGGCTCTGGATGAGAACAATGTAGTTACGCAGTCATGGCTAGACAAGATGCTAGAGATGTTTAAATAATCGTAATACTTACCTCACTTCACATGACTCTCTTTTTTATTTTCTTATTCTTTCATGCTACAGCCATCTAGCCCTTGTATGCTTAGAGGTGAGTGCGGATTCTATGCCGCGTGCATGCTGGATGTAGTAGACGGGTTACAAATCGCGGGCCACTCTGTAAAAATCAAGGCCCGGCGGCGCCGACTGGACGAGTCTTGCTCTGCTTGACATGATCCATGGCAAACATGTGCCAGTTCTCCCTCGGCTTCCTTCTTCCCTTTCCATCTGCCGCTCTGGGCTCCCAAGTCTCAGGTGAGGCGTCTCCTATATACGCCCATCATCCAACTCGCCCTCAAGACGGCCAGTCCAATGGCCATTTTGATGCTGTCCTGAATGACATTGAGCTTGCTTCCGCCAACCTCGTGCCACTCAATGGGCACCTCGGCGACCTTGATGCCGGGACTGGTGCCGATGACGCTGCCGTCGCTGCCCAAGACGGGCGTGGCCGGGGCCGACTCGGCGAGCATGAGCATCTCAATGTCGAAGATCCAGCCTTCGGCATGCATGTAGGGGACAATGTGTGGCAGGGAGGCGCGGGTGAAGAGCTTGAAGCCGCATTGGGTGTCGCGGATGCGAGACGTGGCGGGAGGCGTGAGGATGGTGAGGACCAGGTGGAACGACCGCATGAGAAAGTTGCGAAGGGCAGAGCGCTGGGAGAGGGGTGTTAGCAGAAATAGAAGGATGCAGATGTTGATGTGGATTTGTCATGTCGTTGATGGGATGTTTGGCATACCTTGACAACGGCCTCGCTGCCGACGAGATGGGCACGGCTGCCAATGGCCACGCCACGGCGGGAGCCGTCGACCACGTCTTCGACGCCCTCAATCAGCCTCGCCACGTCGCTGAACCGCGATGCGCCGTCCGCATCGGCAAACAAGGCATACTCGCCGCGCACATGACGGAGGCCGTGCGTGACGCCGCCGCCCTTGCCCCGGTTCTTGGCCAGGGACACGATCCGCAGGACGTCGTGCAGGCCCTTGTTTTGCGCAAACTCGAGAACCACGTCGACCGTCTTGTCGCGGCTCCCGTCATTGACAAGGATGATTTCGTAGCCGCTGAGCCCCAGCTCCCTCGGGGCGGCAGCACCAGGCGCATGCCGCTTCTTGGCCGGCACGGCAGGCTTCTTCTTGGCGCCGGCGCCGCGGCCAAGGTGCTTGTCCAGGTACTCGACGGCCTCCTCCAGCGTGGGGATGACGCGGTCCTGTTCGTTGTACGCGGGGAAGACGACGCTGAGGAGGAGCTCGGCGGGCTCGATGGCGCCGACGTCGGGCGTTGGGTACGCCTCGTCCGGGCGAACCCGCTGCTCGTCGAGGCGGCGTTCCGCGAGCCATCGATCGTACCAGCAGGGAAGGGGGCGCGGCATCGTCTTGCCAGAGGGGCTGCTGGTGACGTATGTCTTTTCGGAGGAGAGGACGGGGCGAGGCTTCGGGGCGACGAGGTGGAGGAGAAGAAAGAGCTGCGCGCATCATCAGTTGGCTTTGTGGGCTTTCGCAGACTTGACTTATAGGGGGGGGGGGGACCAATTGAAAAGAAATGGAGAGGCAGGAGATGGTCGCATACGCTGACAAGCCCAAGCAGGACCAGCACGAAGAAGAGGGCGAGGAGGATGTAGGCCGGAGTCGCCGTGACCCAGGCCCAGAGCGGCGCAGGAAGCTCCCACAAGGCTGTCGCAAAGTCCATTTTTTGGTGGTTGGCGCTGGCCTGAAGCCACGATGGGAGAAGGAGAATGGATCCGTCAGATGCCGTGCATGTGTGGGAAGAAGAAGACGAAGAGAAGAAGGTGATGAATAATATGCAAAGGAAATATTAAAGGACAAATGAAAAGGAATGTGAAATGTCGAATGCCAGATGCCGCAAGCTTCACTGACACCTGGCGGATACTGCAAGTACGAGCACAGCATGACGCGCGCCGGCCGAATCTGCGGCTGCCAGCAGTGAGGCCACAGTGTCGGGCTGCAGGGGTTGGTCTCCACACGGCAAGGCTGGCCAATCACGGGCTGCGGGTTTCGGGGACCATGGTGCCTTTAGTGCTTGAAGTGGGCGGTGGAGAGCGCTGTGGCTTGTTATCTCGTATCGCTGCTATTGACCTCAACTTTACTGTGTCATCACTGCTATTCATCTCAACCTGACTGTGAGCACAGAGTATGATTGATCAAGAAATTCTCACACCAAAACATATAGGTCAAGTCAAGAAGAAATGCACTCAGGTAACATCATTTCTAATTAAAGTTGTCAAAAGAAAAAAAAAATATGGAAAAAAAAATGGCAGACAAGGACGGAAAACAAGCACACAACTCGCCCGTGTAATATCCCAGTGTATCAATCAAAGCGCCCATTAAATAAATCAATATCCAAAAAAAGGTAAAAGGAAAAGAAAAAAATGCCCCCCCCACCGTTTATATGAGAGCGCGCGCGCGTGTGTGCGTGTGTGTGTGCCAACTCTTTTCTATTCCACCAAACAAATTTTTTTTCGTTCCGTCATAAATGAATGGCCTGCTCTCTTTTATGCTGCCAAAAGATTCTCATCGGTGCTGGTAAGCTTGCAAAGTATGCCTCCACGCCCAGAGTATGCCATGGTCGCTGTGCGCAAAACATGTCAAGGATGGTAAAACAAGGAAAAAGAAAAACATAAACTCCAGATTCCCTATATTCTTTCCTCTTCTCCCAAAAGTAAATGGCCCATGAGTGGGCAAGAATGGCAAGCAGTGTTGGGTATGGTGCCATGTCTAACATGCAGCAATGCAATAGACTGAAACAAGAACAAAGACAAGAGCAAGTACAAGGGCTGACATGATGAGATGGCCCGGCTACACAGTGACAGCCGGCGCTTTTGAGCTAGCCCAACGGGATTTCTTGGGAAGCTTGCTGCTGCTCTTGGAAAATCTCCTTGACTTTTTTGTGACCTCGGGCTCTGGCACCGAATCTTCTTCTGGAAAGACGTTGATGATGATGGACTGCTTGACAGCGGGGGCTGGGGCAGCCTTGGGGGTAGGAGTCACAGCAGCAGCAACAGCAACAGCAACAGCAACAGGAGCAGGCGCAGGAGCGGTACGAGGTTGGGGCTCACCGTCGGAATTTGCCGCCGCCAACGCTTCGGCACCAGACTCGATTCGTTCCAGCTCTGTGAATCGAGTCACCTTGCCAGCCTTGCGCTCCTTGGAAGCCTTGCTGTGGTGTTCCGGAGAGGGGTTGCGGTCCGCCAATGCAAGAGCGCCAGTCGACACCAGAGTGGTGGCCGAGGTGTTGAGGCTGGCATTGAGGGAGCTGGTGAGACAAGACTCGGGCAAGTCCACCTGCGGAAGGGTGTAACTGCGCAGGAGTCGGGGCGGCGCGTGACAATGGGCGCAATGGACGCAATGGACGCCGAAGCCCCTCATGGACGTGGGAGGGCGGGCATCTCGGGCGCCCCTTTGCCGAGTTGGCCATGGCCATCCGCTCAATGGACGAGTCGGATGTGCGGCGATGGCCCGCGCGCGGTCGACGACTGGCCCTCTCGGAGGCCGTGGGAGGCGGGGGAGGCCGCACCACGGGGGGGGCGAGCGAGTCTCACCTCGAGGTCATCTTGCGAACTCGTAGAGCCGCTGGAGCTCTCTGATTCTTCTGGGTGTCGGGAGCGGCTGGTTAGCATCTTGCGGGTCAAGGTGGCGCACGGAAGCAGCCGCAGACGACGACGACGACGAACCTTGTGAGGAGGTTGGGCTGGTCCTCGATGTGTGGTAGCCCGACACGGACACCCGGACGGCCTCCTTGCCCTTGGCCGAGGCGGCGTAGGCGGCAAACTGCGAGCCAACGTCGGGCATCGAGCGGGCAATGTCGCGGCCGTAGCCCGCCGAGTAGGGCGAGACGCCCGTGTAGCTGTAGGCTCGGGGCAGGCGGACCATGGGGGTGACGCTCTTGTCCGGTGGGGTACGAGACGTGGGACAGGCTGCTGCCCACGCGAGGGGCGCCGGGCATGTTCATGTGGTGGCCCGACGCGGCCATGGCGCTCCGCCGGCGGTTCTGCTCCTGAATCTTTTGCCGGTCGTCCTCTCGCCAGCTGGGCGGCGCGCTGGCGATGGCATCCGTGGCGGCGTGCGTGGGGACGTGCTTGTAGGGCGTCTTTTCCGTCTCCTTCTTCTCCTGCTCGGCGAGCTTGGCATTGTGCTCCTTGGCCTGCTGGCGGCTCCTTTTCATGCGCGAGAAGATGGACATGTTGGCCCCGTTTCGTTTCCCTGCGCGGCGCTTCCCTTGTCTGTCACTGGCCGTGGTGTTGCAGAAGAGGCGAAGCCAGATGCCAGCTTCACAAGGTTCACAAAAGGCCCCGGATATATATATATATATGCGTGCCAAGCAGCAGCAGTAGATGGATGGGTGGTGTAATGGGAACCGGGGTGTAGTAGTAGTAGAATAAGCTAACGGGGTAATAATGCAAGCACAGAGTGGCTCCGCTCCGTAAGCTTCGCAAGGGCAGAGAGCAATGATGCGGCAGCGATGTGCCGAAGATGTTGTTGCCGATCTGATGGACTGGCGTTTCAGGGGGAGCGATGACGGAAATGTTGTTGGTGCGAGTACGGTTGTGATGCCGTCGACAGTGAGCGAGACAAGGTGTGAAGAGCGGGACTTACGCTCGGCGTGACGAGAGTGATACGCAGTAGTATTTGTACTCGGGCCGAGTTGGTAGTGTAGCAAGTCGAGGTGCACTCGTAGCTCTCTTGGCAAAAAGGACCGCCCTCTTGTATCGACAAAGTATGTTGTGTGTGTTTGCTATGGATGGAGAGGTGGATGGGCCGCTTATGAGTGAGTGGGTGGATCGGATCAGATGCGAGGGATGAGGTGGAACTGGGTCTCTGCTGGCTGGGCGGGTTCAAGGCAAGACGGGCCTTGCTCACCTTGGAGCCAAGCGTCGGGGCCGGGTTTAGATGACGATCTAGCCCGTGGTGGTTGGTTGGTTCAGCTTCACCAAGCCCTGGTCATGGGAGTTGAGAACCAGAGGTGACGGCTAGCAACAATAGGGGGGGGGGTGCTGAAGAAGAGGAGGAAGAGGAGAGGAGAGAAGAGCAAAAGTTGGGCTCCAGCCCTATGTCGAGAAAGCCCGGGGAGCTGAATAATGGCTCTGCTGGTGGTGGTTTGCTGCGAATCACCGGGAATGGCGGACCAGGAGAGCGAGCGAGGAGAGGAGAGAGAGACAGCGAGAGGGAAGGGGAGATGGGGAACGAGAAGGAAGAGGGGGGGGAGACTAGTTGTGGAACAAGGCACAGCAAAAGGCAAGGAACAGCACAGAAGAGACAAGACGAGCAATGGAGGTTTTGGAGAATCGGGGCGTTGCTGATGCAGATGCAGCGCCGATGCAGATGGGAGAATAGTGTGCTGGTTTGCGCTAGGCGTCGAGCGCTGGGCACAGCTGAAGGCGCAAAGACATGGGAGTACCTGTACCTGCCAGGTATAGTGGTACCTAGACGGACCAGGCAGAGCAGGTGCTTGTACACACTCCGTTGCCGGCAGGCCAGAGGCAGAGGCAGATTGATGGCTTGCAACGGGGGCGCAAATGGTTGGCTCGCGACACGGAGGCTTTCCTGCTGCCATGGGACGATGCCAATGCGGCTGACTCGAGGGATTGCGTCGTAAGACGTGGGCAGGGCAGGCCGGTGGCACACGTGGTTGCAGGAGGCTGTACCGGTACATGCAGCGTATCGGGCTTTGGGAATCGTGGTGGGCTGGGCTTATCAGGGATGCTCGCTCATGCCCAGGGCATGTTCCATGGATTTGATGTGTACTCGGAAAGTACCGTACTGATGACTTGATGCTCGTTGATGGATGCCCATGGATTGGCGCCACACTGGCCCAGTGTATTGTCCATCCGTCACGTCTCACCCCAACAATGGCATCATTGTCCAGGCACTGGTGAAACCTTGTGTCAGAAGACGAGAGCTCAATCCACGCATCGTATCAAGAAAAAAATCAATGGACGGCCCTCCCCAGCAACGGACACGGCCTGAGCCCCATCGTGCCCCCAATGCCGTTACCGCCACCGTTCGGGGCCGCAGCCCGCTGGCCTAGGCACCAAACGAGAAATGGCGCCGCCAGATACTTCCGCGCAAAGCGTAAAAACTGGCGATGCGATCCCACTAGCAGTCGATGGCAACCAGGTACCTGATAGCGGTGGGACCCCCAAGCAAGCTGCGAATTTGCAGCTTGCTTGTGCGGAGTGCGATGGTCAAGTCCATCCATTGACTCGATCCAAGACGCTGCCTGGAATCGAGGTCGAGGTCAAGCAATCAAGGGCAGATGGTGCACTCGCTTGTGTAGGTGGAATGAAATCAATCCCGTACGGCGCAATGGGGTTCAAGGTTGTTGAAATGACCGAGGCACGGGGCTCTTCTTGTCAAACACCACACAGAACAAATCAATAGTATTTCCTTGCACAAAAGCGCCACCACCACTACCATTACTACTACTACTACTCTCTACAGTGCATGATGCCACCTCCACAGTTCGCCTGACCACGTTGCAGTGAGGCGAGTGAGATGCTGCTGTGTCTTGTCTCCGTCTTGGAGTGGTGAGGCACTTGTCTTTTGGGTAAAACTAGGTACTCGAGTTCATCACCATCTCCCCCCTTACACGAAACCTGGCAATCAAGGAACCGGAATCTCTGTTTGGACCCGTCGACGCCATGGACCATACAGTAAGCTCTGTGCCTCCATCGTTATCGCCCGTTCTCTCTCTCTCTCCCCTCACTTTGGCAACCACCATCTGGCACTGCATTGCATTGCCCGCCAGCCACCTCTGCTCGCTCGAGTTCCACCGCGCTCAGCAAATCAACGCCTGCAGCAGACATGGTGACGCCGAAACGCTGCTCCCCTCTGGCTCCCCCAAGCAAGGTAGGCCCCAGGACCGCCTGCAGCAACCGCTCCTCGCCATCTCGTATTCTGCTCGCGGACCCCATCCAAAAGGGCTACCAAGTGCGAGTACATGTACTTGCGCGCGCGCTGGCAACTCTCCCGCGGCCCTGGTGCCTTGAAAACAAAAACGGCCCTCGTGCCGGCGGCTTGCTAGTGCTGCTCCGTGCTGCTCGCCAATGCAATGTAGCCCAGAGCATTAGGCGCTTACTGGGCGCTCCGTGGAGGGCTTGCTTGGCTGAGATGCCGCCGCAACTGCAAGGCGGGCTCGGTGGAGAAGAGAGGCATCAAACTTTGGAGTGCCTGAACTCTCACGACGGCCAACGTGCCTGATCCCTGTCGACCCTTGGGCGGGTATGGCGCCGCCAAAGCCCAGCCGCACGCACGCTAAAATAGAATGCATACAGCGGACAAGTCAGAAACCAGAGAGAGCTTGCCGCGACCTCCGTGGCTCGAGCCGTCTCTGGCGAATTCATACTACCGTACGGTTTGCCTGCAGAATACCGAGCACGGTGAGCGTGGTCCTCGTATTGTCCTGAAGCTCTACGGCGGCTCTGGTTTCCATCGAGACGGCGTGAAAGCCTCTCATCTCGGTCAATATTGGACCATCCAGCACGCTGATATGTAGCCGCTCCCTCTCGGCTACATGGTTCACCGGCCTCGACTTGCCTTGCTATCGGAGCCGCTGCTCTCCATGCGTGCGCAGTGGACTCGGCCAGCAAAAACTGGGTCGTCCAATGCCGGGAGCAAACGGCTGAGGAGCAAAGGGGGGGAGCCAGGAAAGAAGAGTGCCGCGATGCCGCTTCCGTTGTGATAAGGCAGAGGATCACGGTGAAATCATTGGACGTGCAGATTACGAGACTCTCGGCAGCAGCCTCTACCATGACGCCACCAGGAACGTGGTGGTCGAACCCCGAAACAACTGAGCTGTCAACGCCGTCAACCACCACCGTGGCCATTTGCCTAGCCGGAAGCGATTGCCGGAAGCGAGACATTTCGTCAGACCAAAGTGAGCCTTGCGCCTCTTGCCGGACTTGTGAGTAAATCATGTAGAGAGTACGGAGGCACGGAGTGTGTAGTTGGTTGTACAACTACTACTTTCGCATCCATCCCACATGTTGCCAGACCGACTTTGCTTCTTAGCAGGTTACGGGACGGTAGCTGCCGTGCCGCTGGGAACCAAGCCATCAAAGTGGTCCATTTCGCAACATAGCATGGTGGATAATAATAGCATTCAAGTCGTCGCTAGCCAGGATCAATTGTCAAGGCTTATAGTAGCTAGCACAAGAAAATCTCGAGCAAACTGCCAGCTTGAAAGATGAGCTGACGCACAAGTGTGATTTGACAGACTCCCACAGGACGCCGAGTAGTAGTCGGGAAATTTTGTCAATCTTCTGTCCGTTCCCAATTCGACAGAAGCCATTCATTTCCAATTAACTCGATGCGGATGCCAAGTCGATAATCATATAATAGCCGAATCCCGAATGCTACCAAGTAAGCAGGGGCCCTCGATAGCTGTTGGTGCTATTCGTACTCGTACCAATAGGGCAGCATCTCATCCCCGTCTTGCCTGCTGGGCGTTCCAGCAGTACTCGCACACGCAGAGCTTGGGAAACGAACGTGGGGGTAAAGTGTCCGGATTTCCAACTCCGCCAGTGTTCCCGTCATGCATGTATTATGCATATGCCAGTGTTTGAGCGGCTATCCGGGTCAGCCTGTTGCACAAGCTCGAGCATGTTATCTCGGGAGACCTGTACGTGCAAGGAATGAGAGAGATAAGGCCGGCAAGATAGTGTGAGCCCTACACGCATTGACCTGATACTATCAGTATCACCTCAACAGCATGCATCTTGCAAGACAAGGCTCTCACAAGATAAGCCAGGACCCGTAAGAACCATGAAGTTCCCGTCGTCCCTCGTTTTCAGCCCCCGAGTTTGTGATTGCAGTGCCCAGCGGTAGTAGTGCTCGTAGTAGCTGGATGGATGCAGTCCAATGCCGGAACCACTCTTCCCTTCCCTCAAGGGTTTGCATGTACCGGGAAGATGCTAGGCCTCCTTTGGTGGCACACAGCTCTCCATCTGGTCGTATGGAGGTCCGCATCGACCACGACTGCGGGCCAGGGCCTCCGGTCCAGCGCTCAAGGCGAACGCCTCCCAATTACCGCTTTGGTTGCAACAACACTCGACTGCATGGACCAACGACTCGGCATGGATTCGAAGCGATGCATGTATAGTACCTTGACCCACGGCTAGGCGCCATAAACATGACCCCCCTTGGGCATGCCGTCACCGGTCATGATCAAGAGTCTAAAGACGTGGCCACGCCAAGGTGCTGGCCCTATGTAAACGATGCCGGGGTCTTTCACACCGGTCGATGCTACTGCATACTCGACGCTGATCAGGGATCAGTCAAGAGCACGACGAGAAGCCCCTCCTGTCCCGCTAATGGAGCATTCGTCTATGCCTTGAGTGCGGTATGAGCATGAGCATGAGCATGGCTGCATGGTGGCTCGGGTCTATTTGCGTTGAGTGGTAAAGGGTCCTCCTATTCTTCGTAAAAGACACGTCTCGAGTAACCCGACCAACCGCTGGACTGGCGGGCACCACTGAGATACAAAAGGGCCTGTCGAATGGTCAACAAGATATGGCGACATGGCCGTCAGGCGGTCCAGATGGCAGTGCTCCATACTTGGGCAGGCCTAACCGTCTCTCCCAGCCTAATGGCTTATGCTATCAGAGACATGCATGATGGCGCACTCTGCCAAGTTTGTTGTTGCATATTCTTTCGCAATACAGCCAGATAAGACAAAAACGGTGAGAATGAGCGCCCTCGCCTGATTGGTTGGCCAGTTCGAAGCAAGACAAGGCAGCCAAGCTAGGGAGTTGGAGCTGAACAAGGCAGATTGATGAGGCCTCACGGATACGCTCCAGCTATTCCTTTGCCGTCTAGCTCATCCAGATTTTGAAGTTGCTCGAGCAGACTGATTTATAGGATCAGATAGAATATATCCGGTGATGTACTCGGATTTGGCAAAGAGAGAAATCGAGGCTACCCCTTGGTGTCATTCTCCTTGCTCAGGCACTTGTCCGTGGTACATGACAAGCTGTACTTTGTTTTGCATTCATCTACCCTGTAGTATTCCGGTTTTCTAGGAACCACAAGACACCTGGACTGAGAGTGGTAGTTTTCCCTAGGTCTGTCCAGAAGGGATGACACAAGGTTCCCTTGGTGGTTGGTTTGGGTTGGCCATTGCATCATTGTAGTGTAAGTTGAATCTCGTCAGAAAAAAAGTTCACAGAATGGGACAGCAGGCAACAACGTGGTAGCGACTGCAGGGCAGGGCTGTACCATTGCTTGGGTAGACAAGAATAGAGCGGAAGCGAGAAAAACAAGTAACATCACTTTGCCGACATCAACTTAAACCGAGACATGAGAGCACTGCCTGACAACCCACCATCTCTTGAAAAGGCGGTCATAGGCGTAGCGTGCTCGACTCGAGGATGAAGGCTGCAAGGGAGGCTCAAATTAGCACAAAGGAAACGGCGCCAACGACATGCCATCATGTAAGGAGTCCTCGAGCGGGACGCCTGGGGAGCAGTCACAACGCAGCGTGGAAGCTGCCAGTTGATACAATCACCGGCTGGAGGATGAGTTGTCCTGCGCAGTGTCCAGGCTCCTTGCGCAGTCAACCTTGGTAAAGGGATGACAGCGGCATCTCGCCAAAGCAGCGTTCACTTTTAGGCGACTCGGCCGAGCTGAATCGATTTAGCAGTTCCGTTCTAACGTTAGTGTACCGCAGCCCCGGAAAAAGGAACGAACGGAAGAGGCGTTCCAAAAAAGGGGACCAGGGGCCCGTGATTCAAAAAGTGGCGGCTGAGGTGCCATCGGCTGTGGCGAATCAGGCCCCCGTTGCTGCTAGTAACGCTTCCGCCCCAACGTCGAGACTGAGCGACTGGGCTTCGAGGATGCCAATGCTCTAAGCATATTTTTTTTAAATTAAACTGGCGACGAATTAGTGGCTGCGGTACAAGCAAGGTTGGTTGAGGATGGATTGATGGGCACCCCGGGCAAGGCTTTCAATGTGACGCTTCGAGACGGCAATTACACAAGGGCATGCATGGGAAACATGCACCCAGGGCGCCATTTCATGCAGTATGAATCATGACGGCCGGAAATTAATATAAAAAAAAGAAAAAAAAAAAGAAAAAGTGACTGATCAACGGAGAATTCGATAGACTTGTGTGTAGCTTGCGGGATGCGAGATGATGGATGGCTGGATGAAAAGAGTCAGACAGAATTGGACCGGGTGCAACACCTTGTTAGCCTTGCCTGCTCGGCTCTTGTTCTTTCTAATGCTGTAGCCATCGGCAACTGCGAGTCACGATGCGAAAATCGAACCGGCACGTCCCATGAGCGTTGATGGTGCAACACGAGGCCCGCTGCCGAGGATCGGGCGATGCGATGTGGGAATATGTGGGAATGGGGACTATAGATTTGGTGTTGGGGAAGCCGGCGGGTTGGTCTGTGCGCTGGTGGGCGTGGGCGTGACGAAATGTCACGTGCCGCTGTGGCGTGCTTGGGTTTCGAAAAATGGTAGCACGTAATGGCTGCTCGGTGCTATTGACGCCTTGGGCTTCTGGGAGGCGAAAAAGTAAAAAACAGGGGGGGGGGCGACAGAGAGGGAATAAAAAAGAAAAACACGAATGCTGGAATTGAATGAATTGATGCGCTATACGGAGCACTGTGCTGCTGTATTGCGGCTTGTAGACTTGAGAGGACATTTGGGATGAAAATTACCAACCATGGCGAGCTCAAACAGAGAGAATGAGAGCGGACGAAAATAAGGTACGAGAGTACGTACATACATGCATGACCCTGGTCGATGCGTTAGCACAGGTCTTGGCCGTCTGTTTTACCTTGGGTAGCATCCAGTGCCGCAAAGTAAAAAAACGGCTTTCTAGTGCTCTTCCTTTTGCTTTCCACCACCTTGATATCCCGACGGCCCAAGAGGCTGCAGCGACGAGATGCAAGACGGGCTCATCATTGCGCTGCCTGCATGCGCTGTCGAGCTGCTCCATCAGCATGACGTTGCACGGGTACATGGCTGTTCCGTTGGCGGTACATGCGGGCACACGATGCCGCTGCCCAAACCAAGGTACATGGGCTCCACGCACAATGTACCCATTGGAGCGAGGCCAAATGTCTGGGTCAACACTCGTCGGGACTCGAGTGTCTCAACCAACAACCAACCGACCCCCCCCCCCCCGGCAGAGGCAGGAAAATTCCGCTCGGCAAGGCGCTAAAGCCAGCAGGCGGCAAAGGCCCAGCGCACGCCGGGTACAGGCAGCTCCAGGCAGCGGCACAGCAGGGCCCTCCCCCCAAAACAGGCGCTGGGACGGCCGCCGTGCGCCAAACGCAGCAGAGACCCCCCGATGCCCACACGGCAGCACTAGAGGCTCAGTCAGTGCCCTTTCAGCTCCACCGCCGCCAACAAAGACGCCGCCCGTGGTCACGCGCTTTTCCCGCTTCCAACCATCCCCGAATTCCTCACGACGCCAGATGTCGGCAAGCATCCAGCCTTTCAGTCACCGTCTCCGACCATCAGAATAAAGGCTCCTGCCCGCTGCGCAGCGCGCGCACTTTCGCTCCCCTCCCGCCTCGCTGCGTCTCTGGTAGCGCGTGCCCGCCTCCCGAGATATTCCGTCGCCGGCCCTTGGTCTGACGCTCCTCTGCCGCCTGCCCCGGTCGCGCAGAACCGTTTCGCTGGTTCCTCTGTGCGGTGGTGCCCGTCCGTAGCGCCCGCCCGACCAAGACAAAAAAGAAGCCCGAGAAGCATCACAGAAGAGTGCTGGAAGCACGCACGACCATCAACGACCCCCCCGGGCGCTGCGTCTGTGTGTCGCGCCTCGTCGTGTTTGCATGCGCACTGAGCAGACCGCAGAAAAAAGTCGTCCACCCGATATCGAAACGCCACATCGCTCCCGCCCGCATCCTCAACTGCCCACACACACAAGTCCCCTCCACGACAGGCCCAACGACCCCAATCGCCCTCGATCCTGAGCCTCGTCCCTTGTCCAGACACTCACCGGCCGGCCTGCCATTCCGAATAGCTTCGCGCGCGCCCTTGTTTGCGGGGCGCAGTTACGCAAGGCACCGTGGCGGCGCTTACCATCCTCGACCAGCCCGAGACGCCGGAGCTGTCCCTGCAGCAGCATCTCGACCTCGCGCCCGACCTGGTGGGCTACGGTAGCCAGCTCGTCACGGGGGACGATCCCCAGTCCTTGATGATGGCGCAGCCGGTGCCTCATCAGGACAAGAAGCGCGTCAAGGTCTATGAGCTGCGCAACAATGACTGGTTTGATCGCGGAACGGGCTTCTGCACCGCCAAGTTTGCGACGGTATGTTTGCCTCCTTCTTTGCGTGTCCTCGGCTACCCTTGTCTCGTCTCTTGTCTCGCCTCGCGCGCTTCCCCACTCCCGCCTTTCTGCTCGTCTTTTTTTTCCCTTGCGGCGGCTTTCCTTTCCATGCATTGTTTGGCAGGAATGGGATCGGCCGGGTTGGGTTGGGCCGAGTGTACCTGGCCTGACCTGGTCTCTTTTTCTTGATTCATCTGGGCACTGCAAGCGAGTGGCCCATCCAAGGGATACGCGTATCCATTCACCCCCCCGTCGTTGTCGCTCTGATTGCTAATTGTGTCATGCGTTTGACGTCCATCGTAGACCGAAGATGGCAACAAAGACCCAAAAGTCATTGTAGAGTCCGAAGACCAACCTGAGCGCCTTCTTCTCGAGACGACAATCCAGAAACAAGATGGATTCCAAAAGCAGCAAGGTAAGCTCCCACCGACCCCTCTTGTTCTTTCCCTCTCACCTTCCCTTTCACTTTCCCTTTCCACAAGTATCTTGCGTCATCTGCACCGTTCCCCAGTACCATTCATTTATACTTTCTCCCCCCCTTCATCCTTCTCAACCTTTCATACACAAATTCTCTCCATCTCTCTTGGTTTGTGGTGACGTTCAACTAACGAGGCGCGACAGAAACGCTCATCGTGTGGCAAGAGCCAGGAAGCGGTGTAGACATGGCTCTGAGTTTCCAAGAGGCCGAGGGATGTTCCATGATCTGGTTGGTCTCAACTTCTTCCCACCTCCCCTCATTCCCCTCTCTCGCCCTTGTCCCTTGTCGCTCCTTATCCATTGCGCCTCTCGAAGCATCCAAGACCGTCTCTCTTCGTGTAGCATCGATTGAGCATTGGCTAATGATATCATGCGGTGGTTAAGGCGCTTTGTCAATTCCGTCCAGCAGCAGTTCCAGCAGAATGCTGGCGTAGGTAAGGATTGATCGTCACCGCTGTTGATGACATCCATCAGACCAGAAGCTAACGCTGTATCAGACGACAATTTGTCCGATGATCTCGCCATCGAGGCCCTCCCCCCCGTCAACCTTCCTGCTGCCGAGCTGGGCAACCTGGTGGAGATTGAGACCAGCATTAGGGTCATGAGCGCTACTGCTACCGGCCGTGAAGCCATCACCAAGTACATCGTGGCCGATGACTACATCAGCAAGCTGATCCCTCTGGTCGAGATTGCCGAAGACTTGGAGAGCCTCCCCGACCTGCATCGCTTGTGCAACATCATGAAGAGCATCCTGCTCCTCAATGACACATCCATCATTGAGCATGCCGTATCCGACGAGTGCCTCCTGGGGGTTGTCGGTGCTCTGGAATACGACCCCGACTTCCCCAGCCACAAGGCCAACCATCGACACTGGCTCAGCAATCAGGGCCATTACAAGGAAGTTGTCCCCATCAATGACGATGCCGTCCGCCGCAAGATCCACCAGACATATCGCCTCCAATACCTCAAGGACGTGGTTTTGGCTAGAATCCTCGACGACCCCACCTTCTCCGTGCTCAGCTCCCTCATATTCTTCAACCAGGTCGAAATCGTCCAGCACCTGCAGACGAACCCAACATTCCTCATGAACCTCTTTGGCATCTTTTCTGCCCACTACCCCGACACAAGGAAGCGAAAGGAGGCCGTCTTGTTCATCCAGCAATGCTGCGGAATTGCCAGGACGATCCAAGCCCCTGCGCGCCAGTCCCTGTACATCAACTTCCTCAACCATGGCCTGCTCCGTGTCATCTACTATGGGCTGAGACACGTTGACGTTGCCGTGCGCGTTGGGGCCACGGACATTTTGATATCCATCATTGACCATGACCCGACGCTGATCCGCCAAACCATTTTTCGGCAGATGCATGAAGGGTCCTCTTCGCTATTGGATTCTCTCATCGATCTTCTTCTGGTCGAAGTGGACTTGGGCATCAAGTCGCAAATCTCAGATGCTCTCAGAGTCATTCTGGACCAGGGAGGAGGCCCGGCTGCCGTCAATGACGCAGCGGCTAATAACAATGCCAACGGCAACAAGCAGCAAGCCGCCGAATTGGCTGCCAGGGCAAGGATGCAAATGTCCATTGATCCTCAGCATGAGCACTTCCTGACCCGCTTCTACGAGTCCTCTGCTCTCAAGCTCTTCAGGCCCCTCATCGAGCTGGACACCCGTTCCCATCTGGACTTTTCTGTTCAGGAGGCTGCCATGTTCTCGTGTCTGGTGGAATTGCTTGGCTTCTTTATCCGCCAACACCATCGGTTCAGCAGATGCTTCTTCATCATGCACAACCTTGCCGCACGCATCGTCCAGCTCCTCAAGTGTCGAGACAAATACCTGCAGTTGGTTTCGATTCGATTCTTCAGACTAATCATCGGCCTCCAGGAGGAGCTGTATGTCAAGAATCTCATCGAAAACGATGTTTTGGGTCCCATTCTCGAGGTCCTGGTAGAGACTGTGCCCCGGGACAATCTTGTCAGTGCCGCTTGCACTGAGCTCTTTGACTGTGTTCAGAAGGAGTTCCTGAGAGACATGGTCAAGCAACTCGTGGCTGACCATCGGGAGAACCTGCTTCTCGTTAGCCACATACCGCCTTGTCAAGACCTAATCAGGCGCTACGATCGGACCGAGGGCTACACAACCAACATGGACTACTTCGCCGACACAGACGACGATGTGACGAGGAGACCGCCCAACATTCGAATGATGGAGCATCTGCCCATTGATTTACGTGAAGAGGAGTACTGGGACGCTTCTGACCCCGAAGACGACGGGGATGATCACAGCTCGGGAGACAGGTTGTCCGAGAACGGCGGGTCATCTTCTGGGAAGCCTCTGGTAGACTACGCCTCGGATGAGGACGATGGCGACGATTCTCTAGACAACGATACCGATGACCAGTCCAAGGACGATGGCGACGAGATTGCCGATTTCAGCCCACGGTCGAACCTCTCGGCCAATGTGCCGCCGCCCGAACGCCTCTCTGAAAAACGCAGACGAGAGGAAGACGAGGAAGACGATGACGAGTTGGGCAAGCTGATGCATAGCAAGCGACGCAACAGTAGCTCTACCGAGTCCAACTCGTCCATTCCACCGGGCCTCACCCGAGTACGCAAGTCGAGCTTCACCAACCGGGGCATTGCCGTCACACCCAGGAAGATTGCCATTAGCCTGTCACCAGGTGTGAGGTCGGGCGGCCCCTCTCGATCCAACGACGACTCGTAAACGATGGGGACTTGCTTTGGTTTGCAGTGGTGTGCCGGTATTATACCCTCTCTTCATTTCTCTTCACTCGAACCCCTGTTCTTATTGCATCATAATTTTTTCTTTCGGCCATGACAATGTAAAGAGCAGACGATTCCTCTGTGTCCAAGGGTTGGTCCTCGTAAAAACGGGGAAGATGGCGGCGGGTAGGCAACAAGGCGGCGTTAGGACTTATTCCCTTTATATTTCATTCCTGGGTTGATCATCGGCCACATCGTATTTGTTGTTTGTTTTGTTTTTCTCTTGTTATCTTTGGGATGATGATACGGCTCACTGGGCCGTCACTGTTGGGAGATGCGACAATGGCGGCGGCGACAAACCCCCTTGTTCAGAAATAGAATCGACATTGTGGAGGAGGACAAGATCGGAAAGACATGCGAAAGAAGATGATAAAAAACGTCTCAAGGACACACAAGTTTGACTTTGGGATCCGGGAGTGCAGGAGGCGGAGTGTCAAGCTTCGCGCTTGATTTGTATCATATCTAACATACTTAAACAATATAATGGACTCCTTCTGAAGCCACAAGAGGGAACATGAAACAAGACGAGTCACACCAAACAACGGCACAAGGACAAGATTGTAGACGGTGCAATCATGCCCTTGGATGAATCAAGCGGGCCGTGAAAGTGTGTGAGCTTTCGGTGTAATGCACTGCCATGAATGAAATATTTTGCCTTTTGACGCGATGCTGTTGATGTCGGAGAATGAATGGTATGTAGTCTCCTCAAAAGTGTCCATGTCAGTTGTAACTCTTACCTTTTTTTTCTTTGAGTCTATTAGTTTTCCCGGTGCGTGTCATCATAGTCGTTTGAATTGCCGTGACCACATTTCGTAGCCCGAAATCATCATGGCTGTAATGTTTCTCGGAGTCTTTTCCACCGCAGCCACCAAGTCCGCCATGGTAATCTCCATCTTCGCGGTGCCTGTTTCGTCTTCGTCGCACCTATCCAGCACAGCCAAGCCGGCCTCGTTGCAAATGGCCTTGATCTCGGCGCCTGAATAGCCATCTGTGACGCGGGCCAGTTCCGGTATGTCGACGTCTGGTGAAAGGGCCAGGCCCCGAAGATGCACGCCAAAGACGGCTTCTCGGGCAGAGAGGTCGGGGGGTCCCACGTAGAGAATCTGGTCGAAGCGGCCTGGACGGAGAAGGGCCGGGTCCATGGCCTCAGGGCGGTTGGTGGCGGCGAGGACCAAAACGCCTGTGAGGGACTCGAAGCCGTCCATCTCAGTAAGGAGAGTGGTGAGCATATTCACGGAGCCTGTGCTCCTGGAGGCGGCGCCGCCACCGTTGCCTCCAGTCCGAGAACCGCCAATGGAATCGATTTCATCAAAAAAGATGATGGAAGGGGCGGCAGCGCGCGCGCGTTCGAAAAGCGTTCGCACGGCACGCTCAGATTCACCAACGTACATGTTGAGAAGCTCAGCACCCTTGACAGCGAAGAAGTTGAAGGAAGACTCGGTAGCCATGGCCTGGGCAGACAGAGTCTTGGAGCAGCCAGGCGGGCCATAGAGAAGGAGGCCCTTGGGAGGCTGACGCAGGACGTGACGAGAAGTGGGATTGGTATCCTGATCAGCGGTTAGCAAGGATGATTACATTTATAATTTCAAAGGCGAGAGGAGTAATGGGTGTATGATGGCGGTACACACCTTTGTGTTTTTAATCATACGAGAAAGAACCTTTTTGAGGGATTCCTGGCCACCAACATCTTGCCAGTGAATAGTGGGTGGTTTCAGGTTGATGTCGTGCATGGCTGTGGGACGAGTGATGCGCAGAGCTTGCTCCATGTCTTGAGAAGTAAGATGGTGTTCTTTCGACTGCTGTGTCTCTTGAGAAATCTCTCCCGTAGCACCAACGTCGACATTTTGAGCAGCAGCAGCAGTCTCTTCGTCGAGCCTGTTGCCGAGAATTTTCTTTGCATTTAGAACCAGATTTGCGAGATCGTCTCCGTTGTATGCGTGAGTCTTGGATGCCAGGCTGACGAGACAAGATTCCTTCTCTTCAGCTTGCAGAGGAGGGTTGAAGAAGCGTAGTATCTCGAGACGCTCCGTTGCACGAGGGATGGGCAAAGCAACATTCTCGCGGAAACGTGAGCGTTTCTGAAGTTTGGCTGGGACGTCGGCCAAATAATCCAGACATGTAGCAATAACCACAACCCGGGGCAGAGCATTGGCAGTAGAGGCTGCCGCAGAGAGATTGTCAAGCTCATCGCCAAGAGCCTCAATGACGGTCTCACGATTGGAGCGATCCTTGGCGAGAATATCCTCGAGACCGTCGATGAAGAGGAGGCTTGGCTGCTGAGACTGAGCCAGTTTAAACGTCTCCCTGATGGATGACAACTTGTCTGAAGGCTTGATCCAATGAGCCCGACCCCAATTGGTGGCTGCGATGCGCTGCAGGATAAAAGTCTTGCCAGTGCCGTGGCCACCATGAATGACGAAGCCGCAAGATTCGCGCTCATTCTGTATCCAGAAAGGCCGGCCAAAGCCCCTGAGAAACTGGTTGATGGTGTTGACTTGAGAAGATAGACCGGGGACTCCTGTGACGGCCAATGGACCAGATGTAGTGGCCACTTGCGCATCCTCAGGGGTATCCTTGTCACCTCCGGGCTGGAGAATCCGTACTGTTGACGAGGAGAGCTTGAAGCGGGCCAGGTTATTGGACTGTCCATTGACGGATAGGACTTTGAAGGTTCGGCGCAGCTTGTTGATGTTGACACCCTCGAGCACCATGCCGGGAAACACTTGTTCCGCACGGTCGAGGGAGACGCTGACGGAAAACTCCCAAGAGGGGGGGTGTTTTGCATCCGAGGCAGCATCCTTTTGCTGATCCGCCTCACTGGCGGCATCCTGAACCACGACTTCTTCTGCATCTGGAATCACAGCAGGCTCTGCAAGGGTAATCCGGACCACGTCTCCGAGCTTGAACCCCGTGGCCTCCTGAAAGGCCCTGGTCATCATGACAACATTGGGGCTAATGTTCTTTTCGGGGAGAACCCATAGCGAGGCTCCCCTCCGTTTGGCAGTCTCTGCGTCTGCCGCAGACCCCTCGCCAGAGGTGTCGTCTGTTTGGAGGCTCTCAACGGTGCATGGCCGGCCGCTCTCGAGGCCGCCGGTGAGTGAGATGAGGGAGTCTTTGCTAATGTAGATGCGAGCAGCGCCGAGGAGACTTGCCCTTTCAAGACTGACGTTGGCGAGAGGGCGAACTTTGGCGTCGATGCTTTTTTTCAACATGTTTTCATTTGTGCGTTGATGAGGAGAAGAGAAAATGAGGAGAAAAACTGAGTTTGTGGGCAAGAGGAGGGCTTTTATAACATGTATGAGATTTGGAAGGTGCGGTTGAGAAGCGAATGTGGGATGCTTGAAGGTCGAGGAAGGACCCTCCAAGAATTTTCCTCTTTAGTACCTGCAGTACAGTGTACTTGCAGGGATGGGCAGGAAGCGCACTTGTACACCTTGCAAGAGATGGTGAGCCTTGCGGTCTTTCTCATCATGACAGCCTTGATAGATGTGTACGAAAGAAAAGAAAGCAAAGCCTAGTAAATCTAAAGAATCTCGTATTAAATTCAATTTATTTTGTGACTCATTGTAACAATACTTACTCCAGTCGCATCTTGATCACATCCCCCGCTCCCATATCTGATGCACGGATCGCCCTTGCCATGTACCCGCTACCTGTCTCGCACTAGCAAAAAGGTATTATTCCGTACCTTGCCCGACGTCATTGGAGAGAAAAGCCGACAACTCCCAAAACTCCCAATCGTCCATCCACCATTCCTCTCGACTTTGCATCCCCGCCTCTCGCCCTTCTCTGTTTGGAGCAGCTCAATGCGCCCTCTCTCTGGCAATCTGCCTGGATGATCTGCCCTCGATGGACACCTCGAGCGACAGCGACGCTCGCTAATCTCGGCGACAGCTCGAGGCAATGCTCCTCTCGCCGTGTTCTTCGGCCAAGCAAAGATGCGGCTTCGAGGCCAAGACGCGGGTTCGGCACAGTGGGAGGGAGCGGTGGAGATGATCACTCGGACTCACCGCCTCGCGAAACGTCGCAATCCTTGAACAGCACTCAACCAACGTCTCCTCGTCCCACTGCCTCCCATCCACGGCCGAGACCACGGACATGGACACCAGCGGCATCTACAGCGAGTGCTCCGGATCGGCGGCCGCGCAATCAACCAAACACTGGCGAAGCGCGACGACCTCGCGTGGGCGCAAGAGATCAAGGTGGCGGCAGCGTGGGGGACGAATCTCGGGATACGCCTCGCCTGGAGTGGCCGCAGCTGCAGAGAAGAGCAAGAGGAGGGAAACAACTCGGGCACGCATGGAGTTGCGGCGTCACCGTTCCAAAGAACCCCTTTTCTCGACGGCAAAGCATACAAAACCCGCGAGGTAGCAAGGAATCGTCACTCGTCATGCTCATCATAGACGGCATGTCGCCCAACCTCAACGCCGCCGACTTTTACCGCATCACGCCAAACGACCTCTCCGACTGGCAGAGCGCCATCAAGAAAGGTTCATCCCCTCTCTCTCTATTTACTATCTTGTCGATGATGCAAACTGTCTAACTCGCTCTTGTACCCTCCTAGTCCAGCAGCAACGCAAGGTAGACACCCTCGAACCGCTCGGCCGCTACTGGGTCACCTTTGGCTCGGGCGAGGCCGCCGCCTCCTACCGCGATCGACTTGTTCGCCTGCACAAGCTCAACGGCTTCAAGCTCCGGTCTGCCAGTGGTTTATGGGAAAGCAGCGTCCCGTCGTCCCTCAAAGTGTCTCTCGCATCGTCATCAGCGGCAGCGGCAGCCGAAACCGGCGATGCCCTGACCTCGGACACACCGGGCACGGAAACCCTGGTGGACATTGTCAACACCTTTACCATTGCGCCAGGCTCTCAGGCCATGCTGCCGATACAGCGCAGAAAGGTTTCTCTCTTGCGGCCGTGGACGAATCGTCTAGCAGGGCTCGTCGAAACCCTCGGGTACGGGGAGCGGCCCCCGACGTTGATGGTGGACATTTACCCGCCCACCTTGACGGCCCAGGAGCTGCACCAGTTTATCCGTCGAGATGGGCAGAACCGAGGCCTCCGATGGCAAGTCTCTCTGCCTCAGTATCTCAAGACGAGCGGCTCGCAGCGAGGGTCGGCCAAGACGAATGGTACGAGAGAGACTAGTGGGAATGACGAGGTGGATGCGCAAGAGGGGGGAGAGGACAAGCATCGAAATCCATTCTTTTGGCTTAACGACCGCGAGACATTGGAAAAGCTCAAGGGTCGGTTCGTGCTCGCGTGCGCCGACGAGACAGAGGCACGGCGCTTTCAGCAGAGCTGGAACCGTAGGACGCTCACAACAAGGCAGCCGGAGCCGGCAAGGTACTTGGTTCATGCATCAATAATAAAGTGGTAGTTGTCTCCTCCGTCTAACATGACACATGCCCCCATCTCATCCTCATTGCCAGGGCCTCGCGCCACATACCGCCCATCATCATGAGTGATTGCTACCGCATGCTTCCCCAATCCTTTGTTTCTTCGTGACTGCCATCTCATATTATAAATCCTTCCATGTGTTGTGGACGCTTTCCTGCCTCCCGCCTTCCAGATCCTCCTTCTTCTCCCCGCTCTATTGCGACACTTGCCACTTGTCTTTTCACTCTTTTTCATCTTTGCCACATGCCAGACTCCAAAGCGAAAACAACAGCACGGCCCCTCTCTCTCTTTGGCCGCTACAGGAACAGTCAATGACACAGTAGCAGTAATAGTTTTTTTTGTATTAAAACCCAAATTAATAGAAAAAATGAAACGAGAGAGAAAAGGACAATGAAAAAGGAAAAAGAAGAAAAAAAAACAGAAAGGGGAAAAAAGGAAGACCGCAAAAACTCCAAACCATAATTGCTCTCTCTAAGGTAGGTAGGTAAGGATTGAAGGTCGTCGAGTTGGTTTATGGGGGGGGGATTTTTTTTCTCTTTCAAAGTCAAGCAACTCTCATGACCCTCATGTCCGAAAAAATGTCATTACTGGCACAAGGCTGATTAAAACTGCAGGCCTCATAAAACAGCTCGTATGTCTTGATCGCGTTGCGCTGCCGTCTCCATTATATCATATGTCAAATACACTGTCAAATCAACGTCGTGCCTCGCGTGCGCGCGCGTGCAGCATGCAACTGTTGGACCCCATTTTAGCAGCACTTGCCACTGGCAGCGTCGTTCTTCTCGCCGACATTGACGCCTGATGAGGTGCCAACGTCCGTCTTTTGGTTGTCGATGAGACGCTTCTTGATGTCGGCCGCCAGGCTGTAAAAGGCCTGGTCAATGTTGATGTTGCTCTTGGCAGAGACTTCGAGGAAAGGGATGCCGAGCTCGTCAGCCAGCGCCTGGCCCTGTTCCGTCGATACAACGCGCTTATCCTCCCAGTCGCACTTGTTGCCAATCAGGATCTTGTTGACGCCTTCGGTGGCGTGCTGCTCCACGTTCTGGAACCAGGTACGAATGTCTATTGGGAAAAAGAAAAAACATGTCAGCCATGGCCTACACAAGTCCACTCTTGTTTGATCCTGCTCTATTTCTTGAGCACTGCAGCAGGCAATTGCTCCCAGGCGGGCACCCGTCGTTTGAACGCGTGTCTGCACAACTTGTGTGGTTTGGTAGACCCGACATCAAGAAACGGGAGAGACGAGTAGATGGAGAGCAGGAGACACGATTCAAGGCGGTGAGCAGAGTGGGGAGGGGAGAGGAGGGGGGGGGGTTGACATACTCTGGAATGATCGCTCGTCGGTGACATCGTACACCAACAGAATGCCCATGGCACCGCGGTAGTAGGCAGTGGTGATGGTGCGGAACCGCTCCTGGCCGGCGGTATCCCAGATCTGCAGCTTGACTCGCTTGCCGTCCAGCTCAATCGTCCTGATCTTGAAGTCGATGCCAATGGTGGTGATGAAGGACGGAGTGAAGGAGTCTTCACTGAATCGCAACAGACAGCATGACTTTCCAACACCGGAATCACCAATCAGAAGGAGCTTGATCTAACGAGGACATGTTTTGTTAGCATCTCGTTGGTCCTCGTTCGGGAATTGCAGCATGATTGCCTCGTCGTCGACGATGCCATGTGATTGAAGCCGCGCTTAGTGGCCGGAGGGTGTGGGGGGGGG